>CAJUYI010000772.1:60759-94633 GCA_910591695.1 Galerucella pusilla
GAAATCTTCACACCTTAATTTGGAAAAAATTTTGTAGTTGCCATGGTAAGTGGTCAAAATTAAAGTATCTTATTGGTTAAAAAGTAGTGGTGTGAAATTTTCTAAATGATATAACTGTAATTCTAACGAAAATTTAATTTTCTAATTGGTGAAGTTGGCCTTTTATTGTTTTTATGAGATTAAATAGTAAAAAAAACTTTAATATGATAGTGCGGAATGATATTTGATTAACCCTTCTATACATCAAGAAAAAATGTCTCTCAACGTACCAAACAAATTTATTGTAATTTTAAATTTTCCAAATTGAAAACTCAAAAATGTATACTCTTTTTTGAGAACGATTGACTGTATAAATTTTACAGAGCTAACTAATAAATCGCTCATTAAAATTGTTGGATCGTGGATAACTGGCCTCTAAAACACTTGCTCTATTACGCGCTTGTTTTAAAGACCTTAATATCCACTTATACTTTAATATACTATTAAATTAATAAATCTTGAAGACAGAATGCAAATTAGTTTATGTTTTTCTCATTTCCATGACAACGCAAGGTATACGTAGCATCACGAATTCAACCATTTTACATTATTAGTTCTTATTTCCATTTCTTGTTGTTGTATTAGTAACAGATACCAGTATTTATAATTTCAAAGTTCACCAATAAAAAAATAGCGTAAAGTATTCATGGATAACTGGTCTTTAAAACACTTGCTCTATTTTGAGCAGTGCTCGAAAAATCGCGCGTGTTTTAAAGACCTTTTACTTTATATATACTAATGTGTATACCCCACATCTATATTTTAATCCAAAAGATCTATTCTTCTGAGAAAGCCTATTTCACATTTGGGAAGTATGTAACTTGATTAGGCTTATACACCTGTTCCAGGTGAGTAGAACAGACGCCCGCTGTCACAAGTGGGTAGTTTGAACCTCGCCCGACTGTTAATTTTATTGTTTTTTTTTGTTTCTTTTGTAACTATAAAAACTTGTTAATAAATACCTTTATTATTATTATTATTTAAGGCGTTACCGGGCGATTATTTATTAATAAAAATGGGTTTCGCCGTCAGATTTCATCATGTTATTATATTTTAGTTTGGTCTAGTGTTCTACCGGAGACGATATACTCAAAAGTCCTACTGTATTTTTTGTAATCTGAGGCACAGGAATTTGTATCTTGCAGTGTTCTGTAGAAAAACATTTTTTGATTGTTGGAAATTTTGCCAAAGGCAAATTTTAAGATCACAGGAAGTATCCTATGAAATATAGTGAGTTTACTCCAGGTCCCCAAATGTCTGCTTCCATTCCTCTGCGCCATCAATTAGATTTAAATAGACTATAAATAAATTTGTTTGTTTGGTGGAAATATTTTCTTGATATATATCAATACATTAATCACTTATGAAATAAATAATGAAAAAAATAAAACGCCTGTGCTGGAAATGATTGAAAATAAATAATACCTATATTTTAATAATCAGCTTCTCTCATTAAAGTCTACTTAAACATACTCTAGACATTATAACAGCATGAGCACTTTCGGTAAAAATATAACAAAACACTTCACAGAACTGCAAGATTTTTTTTATTCTATGTGAATGTAACTATAGTTTTACAACTAAATTTAAAGTTCATCTAAGATAAATATCAACTTACGTCGGACAAACATCCATGTTGTTCTCTATAAGATATATTTTGATCATAATGGTCGGAATTTCGGATTATTTTGAATTAAAAAAAATTCAATAACTAAATGAACAATTCATACCCATCCTGGAAGTGTTTTCAACTAGCTTCAGTAAATAATTATCCTATATTTAAAGTCAATTAGAAAACATAAAAAAGTGGCAAAAATCTCAGATGTACCAAGATTTTTTTTACAGGCTGTAACTCGGGAAGTAACGAATAGGTTTAATTGAAAATTGGGTAAGCTTTTTTGGACTTACTACTGTAATTTCAAAAGAGGTATACAGGGTATCTGGGGGATCAAACTTAGCTCAAAAGAAAGAGCTTTTTAATTAAAATTCAACAGTGTATCACAGTAATGGTACTTAAGTGGATAATAATACCAAACCTAACCAAATTTGTTTATTTGCAACAAGCTCGTAATATTACGCAAGAGATGATACATGCGGCATGTATAGTGTATCTAATGTCAATGTGATGACCTTGAATTGTATTACATATTTTATGCAGGTTAATTTTAATCCACTATATTAATTTGAATTACATTTGAAAAGCATTATTTCTTAATATTCTAATTTATAAAAGAATTTTATGCACGCCATTTAGCGGCTTTTCCTTCAAAGGGATTAAAAATATGGGTCATAACATTAACAATAGTTACACTATACACGTGAACTACTTTGACCAGGGGCTCCCTAACTTTCTCAATTTGCGGTGCACTTACAGGCTTAGTATTTTGTCAGGGCGCCCTACTCGCAATATGCACATATAGTTTTTTTTTATTTAATACAAACATACCCGCATCAACTACTAAGAGTTATTAGCAGGAGGACTTGCACAAGTAGTATGTGTTATAGATAATTTTTAAATTTTGTTATACAAATTAATGTCTTTGAAATATTTGATTAAAGCACTTGTGTCTTTGGTGAGCACATCCTTGAACACCGCACTTAAATTATTCTGTCTTCTATATCTGGAAAATTCGGGACACTCTAAGATGATATGTTTTGTAGAAAGAGTAACATGGCAATGTATACATTCTGGTGCTGGTTCTTTGTTGAGGAGATATTGGTGTGTCCTATTCGCAGGCGGGTTAAGACAACTTGGTCTCTGCGTTTTTCTGGTATTGATAGAACTAATCCGACTTGTGGCTTGACTTCTTTCAGTTTGGATGTCGTATGGTTCCATATTACTTGCCAAGAATTAAATATATGTTTTTTGATTGGATTTATGTGGTCAGTGTAGGGAATGTTTTTAATGTAAGGTGTCTCTTGATTAGATGTTGTATCTACTGCTAGTTGATCGACTTCTTCGTTTCCTTTTATACCAGAGTGAGATGGAACCCACAGAAATGAAACATGTAGTTGTGTCCAACAAAGTGTTGAATATGTATAATGTATAAAATATGTGCTTTGCATGCAACTTGCCTACTGTATAGTAGCAAAGCGCAAGCGTTGTACAACACTTTATTATTTAACACCATTGTAAATATATTGGCACTAGTTACAAGACACATGAATGAAAGCAACTCCAATACTGTCAAAAAGCCCTCGCGAAAATTCTCGTCGACCGACGCGTAGGTCGAATTACAGGCTTCTCTCACACCCTCACCCTTAAAAGCTCTTTCATTTGAGCTAAGTTTGAGCCCAGCCCCAATTCCATTGAACTTTTTTAATTGCGATGACGTCCCTGCTTCTACGAAGACGTCAGAGACACCCTGTATACTTCGGATTAAATGACTTTAGTTCCCAAAAAGATTACCCAATTTTCAAATAAACCTATTCGTTAATTCCTGAGTTACAGTCCGTAAAAAATCTTAGGACACCCTGTATTTTCTACAATTGATAAACATACTATACAAATGTTTTCCTTACTTCACCAAAGTGATTATTTTGCATTGGCACCAACTGTTCGTTGTTTTAATTATAACTGTTTACCAAACGACTAATAAGTTTTATAAATAAAGGGTGATTCATTAGTCCAATATCTGGTGAATCCTCGAGGACTAGCCAGCCTAAAGGCCCATATTTTGAAATAGGTCGCAATTGTAAAGAGTGAGCCAGATCAAAAGTACCTAAATTTGTTTCAATGGGTCAATGTATTTTAGTTCAAATTTGAATGCGATGATACCATACGTCTGTATGGTCATTTGGTATCATAATTCACTAGATCTTACATATTTAAGATACTGTATACAGAGTGGGGCCAAAATCGAGTACAACCTCTGAACAATGAATATACTAGAAGAGTGAACAGGCGTATTATCTTATGACAACATAAACAATGTCAAGGTTTATTTACTTATTTTGCTTGATTCCACAGATATTGCCATGTAGTATTATTTAAATCTAATAATCATCCAATGACTCAAATTTTTTTGTGATTCCTTAATATATTATGTCCTTTAATACTAAACATTTTGTGTTAACATATCCGAGTTATAAATAAATCTTAAATAAATATAATTATTGTTACCGTGAAAGACCGAAAGTAGTCAATGTCAACATTCGCCGGTGGATGTCGACAAATGTCAAATGCCTTGGTGAAAGTGCGAACATTTCTTAATTCTATTATACATTCGGACTTTCACCGGTATATGTCGACAAACACAAATGAGGTCCGATGAATCTCTGAAAAAGGTATTGTTGTGAAACCAATGCTCAGTTCCGAATTGAAAGATGTCAAGTCGACTTGATAGACTTGCAATCACACAGGGATGGCGATTACAAGTTTATAATGGTATATCAAGATCATTTAACCAAATTTGTCCAGTTACGACCTTTAAAAAGCATGAGATCGGAAGAAGTAGCACATCACCTCCAAATTTTTAACATTTGGTGCTCTCGCTATATTGCATTCGGATAATGGCAGAGAGTTCAGTAATCGAGTAATATCTGAGCTATGCGCTATGTGGAAAGATGTTAAAATAGTGCACGGAAAGCCTCGTCACAGTCAAACACAAGGCTCAGTTGAAAGAGCCAATCAGGACATACAAAATATGTTAACTGCTTAGATGCAAGAAGATGATTCAAACAAGTGGTCAGAATGTTTGCCGTTTGTCCAATTCGCCAAAAACACAACATATCACGAAGAAATACACCAGAGTCCTTATGAAGCCTCGTTTGGCATTAAACCAAAAAGGGGTATAACATCGTCATCACTCCCTCGGGGGCAAATTTGAAGCTTATGTTGAAACATTGAGACATTTATAATGAAAATACCATTGGAGCTGATCAGCAACCCGGCACGTCTTCATCTCAAGCACTGACTGACCCGCAACCTGACACGTCTTCATCTCAAACACTGACTGGACAACACGAGCTAATTTATTTAAAAAGAGTAGCAGACCCTCAAAATGTGTTAGCGGTTGTTGTTGGAATAGAGGATTCAGACTTTTATAGATTAGCTAACAAAAATGGTACCTTGAAGCAGCTTTTCACCCATAATCAGTTCGTAATTTGTGAAGAAAAGTTACTTTCCATGGACGAAGTTTCAACAAAAGAAATGTAGCTAATAGAAGCAGCTTCTGCCAATTCAAAAAGTGGAAGGCAAGGCTATACACGTTGTAACTTCCACGACTAAATGCAGCTGTAAAAGCAAGGAACTTTTGTGCAATTCGAAGTGCCACGGAAGCTTAAGTTGTTGCAATAAATAAGATATTGTTCTTATTTTTTACATTTCACTTTATATTTTTATGTTCTACTGTTTGTTTTGAGTTCAACAAAGTCCTTTTCCCATATTATTTTAATGAATAAAGACCTATGGATTTTTTTGTTTTATTAAAAAAAATATTTTTTTTAACACACACCATGAGTGCATCCTGAATGTCGACAAACGCCGGCGTAAGTTAGAAATAATGAAATTTCAACAAAATTTCATACATACGTCAAGCAACGTTGAGAATGTTGACATTCACTGGTGCATCTCGACATTCACCAGATTTCGGTTTTTCACGGTAATATTATATCCATTAAATTAAAATCCTTTTACAGCACGTCACTGTTATTGGAATCAGTGACCTTTGCTATGTGTTTATTGCTTTCCTTATTATGGAATGAGAGAATTGATTGTTAGTTGTGACCGTTTTTCTTTATAGAATGACGATGGTGGTTATTTTCCGAAACTAGTTGCGCACACTAATTTGATGAGGTTAGATTATATAAAATACGTTATATAGATGAACTCATTGAGTTGAAAATATTCATCTTAAATGACTTTATTTTTTAAATTTTCTATAACTCTCATATATTTCTTTTACTCTACATGTCGTATTGTATTAAAGCATTTCATAATTAATTTTTTTTTCAGTCTATGCTAGGATTTCATCATGGCGACAATTTGTAAAACCTATGAAATTAAAAGAATGATATAATTGATATCGGTTTTATTACAATCTAACTTTTAAATATTACTGTGTAATGTTGCAATGTGAAATTTTCGTTATTATTTACAGTTAGAATTAAATTTTTTTTATGAATGTTTTTTTAAGCAAAAAATTTTTTACTGCTACGCAATATTTATTTATTTTTCAAAGCTAATTGAGAATTGTAGGGCTCTAATATCATAAAGTTTGCAAAATCATACCATTAACAATTAATTTTGGATTTTTCACCAATCACTTTGTAGAAAGCTACAAAAAAATGTTTTCACATATGCAACATTCCTAGAAAAAAATTTATTTTACTTGATAAACTTAATTTTAAAAAACAGCTTTTAATAAATATAGTCGGTAGAAAACTATATAATAAGACTACACGTTGGCCCAAATGCTATCAGTGGCTTTACTTATTAGCGTTCAAAGTAATTTCCCAAAAATCCAAAGACAGTTTTAAATAAAACAGATCTTTTCCACTACTAGCTGTGAAGTTGACAATTATTGCTTCTTCTAGCCAACTGAGAAGTTGAATTTCCCTATTAGTGATTAATAATTTTTTCTATTATTAACCTAGGTCAATAATGGACAAATTCAAATATTTTGAGAATTCAGGGATAGTAGTTCAACAAAAACTTGTGCAACTTAATTCTGTAGGTATACCCAGGAGATAGTCTTTAACATATTTACTGCTTGAAATTACCTATCAAGATAAAATTATTTAAATAAATATGCCATTTGCTTAAAATTGGCGCTCAACCAAAAAATGACTGATGACATAACGAGTATACTTTGGCAAGTTTATCTGAAACCGTGAAAGGAATGCAGTCGAAAATATTCGACATTGCCACATTTAACTATGAAAAAGTACTGATTATGTAGTGATAATAATTATAAATGGGTCTTTTTATTATTAACAATATTGAAAATATAATTGAACGTTAATTTTATAATGTGCTTGTCTCCTTGGATTTATTCTATTAACATTATTTTCCAATTCATGAATATTAAAAGAGAACACTTTTCCAAATTTGTTATGGGCTTCTTAAAGCTCTGGCAACCTTGTACGAAAACCTTTAATGACCACACCCTCCGATTACATAATTGGTGATTTTTATCGACCAGCTGAGTTCTTATTGGCAAGCGCGTGCGTATGTTCTTCCCTCTCACTTCGTCAATTGACTGATATTGATTTATCCAGTGGCGTTTCTATTGTCAGTGACCTTTGTATTTTCAGTTTTACTTGGTAAAATAGGTACCGTACGCCATTTGTACGTTTGACAGATATACGCCATGTTTTTCCTCGTCTCTTACCGACGCCGCGTAGCTCCAGGGTACCTATTCTTGAAAATCATACGATCCGATGTTTCTCTCGATCGATGGGATCTATCCCGTGCGATCTATCGGATCCCACGGTCGAAATCGACTAATTCTTGAACCTTCATGTGAACGTTCAAAATTATTGCGTTGTTGCCAGCATTATTTGATACAAAAGATCTACTTTTTAGTTATTTTTGGCATATATTTTTTGTACGGCTGTCATAATTTTATGTCATTAATTATTTCTTGTATTTTTTATGTCATATTACCAATAATAAAAAAGGTAGTCTGTTTAGTAAATTCGTTAGCATTGAAATTATATAAAAATGAGTCAGTCGCGTGTCACTCCTTCCAAAAGAAGTGCCAAAAATAATAGTTCTCCATGTCCATCCGATTAAAAACACCGAAAAAACCACTCAAACTCACTTATTATAATTTCTCTATGACAGTGTAATGACAGTATTGAAAAAAAATTCAATAAATAAACCTCTCTACGTCACACGCGCCAATTCATTCGACTTTGCTCACCTATGTCGGACCATGCGATCCGGAGCGTATGGACGTCTATTCTTGAACAATGAGCGGCATAGATTTATGACGAATGATCACATGGGCGATCGTCGTTATATTCTTGGCCCGTGATCCGATATAATTGATCTCATGAAAATGATACGCTCCGGATCGCATGGTCCGAAATAAAGGAGCAGAGTCGAATGAATTGGCGCTTGCCTAGTAAAGAGGTTTTTTAATGGAAATTTGTATATAATAAGTATATAATCACTATTTATCTATGCATTCCGTAATTATTCTGTCAGTTCCCTGTTTATTCTTAAATTCATGTGCATAGAGTTGAAAAAAATACTTTGTCGTGAGTTTTAGTGGTTTTACTGATTTTCAGTGTTTTCAATCGGTGTTTTATTATGGACATGGAGAACTATTATTTTTGGCACGTTATGATGGAGGTTTCGCGGAAGGCGTAGGAGGAAGTACTAATTGACGAAGATAGGGGCTCCAGATTTTTATATGACCATCGCTTGGAATCATGCCGTTTGTAGGGGCATTTCTTTTGTAATGAGCAAAACGCGACTGACTCATTTTTATTCAATTTTAATACTAATTGATTAACTAAACAGACTTACTTTTTTATTATTGGTGATATAACATAACCTAACAAATATAAAAAGTAATTAATGACAGAAAATTATGACAACCGTACAAAAAAAGAGTCTAAAATAACTAAAAAGTAGATCTTTTGTATCAAATAATGCTGGCAACAAGGCAATAATTTTGAACGTTCGCATGTAGGTTCAAGAATTTGTCGATTTCGACCGAGGGAGTCGATAGATCGCACGGGATAGATCCCATCGTACGAGAGAAGTACCGCATCGTATGACTTTCAAGAATAGCTACCCAGATAAACTTGCCAAACTATACGTTCATAATATATATCGAAAGCTGACAGTGTACTTGTCAGTCAGACGACGGGATAAACGCTTCTCGTGGTGCGTTAATGAATTATTTTTAATTTTTGTCTAAAATTTGGCTAGTAGTGGGAAAAAATGTATATATACACCATGGTGGTGAAGACGTTTATAAGCCTCGCACTTTATTCCGCTCGGTCAATAATAATAGTCTTCACTACCTTGGTGTATAATATACTACTTATAAAAGTAAGGATGAGATTTGAACAAAAAAATTCTGACTTTGAAATTTCACAAGACAATCTTAACTAGCAGCTAATAGTCTCGGGCTGCTGAAGCACATTTTCTGATCTTGTCACACAATATACTATTACGTCAAATTTTGTTTAGGGCAGTGTTGCCAGCTTAGTATAAGAAGCTAAAAACTTGTGGTGGATCACCTCAAATATAAAATTATGTGATATAAAATATTGGATTGTAAAATAAAATAGTTCAATTACCCATTAAAAAGTTAGGTACTATTATATTATAAAATATTTTGTCAAGTTTGAGTACAGCTCTGTTATATCAGATAAACATCTGGTTGTTGAAGGATTATTGCATTCCATTCCTTTACATTTCTGAAATAGTTCTATTTCATGTTTGTCTTGGTCTTTCTTTTTTTTCTTTTTAAATATTTTTGCTTCCCATATTCTTTTAGTCTGTCTTGTATTTTCCATTCTTTGTAAATGTTCCCACCATCCCAAAAAATGTCTATGTTCCTAATTTTGTCTTTTTTTTTTCTAACGCTCCGGACCTCGTATTTCATTTCAACTGCCTGAATTTTGTTCTACTGTATGTGTTTGACTTAGCACCCACGTTTCACACCCATAAGTCAATATTGTCCTAATATATTGCTTTAAATAGTCTTAGCTTGGACTTTTTGATTATTCCTGAATTGTTTAGAAATGTTTTATTGTTTTTCTCCCATTCTTTTATTCATTTCTAGTGTTCCTTGTTGATGCTGCACCTAATCTTGGTTGCAGAATTGTGATATAGCGCGACATAATAATAATTTTTTTTGTCTCCTAACGAAAAGTGTAGTTAATACCGGTGAGTCTCTTAATCTTATATTATTTTCTATACGACCTTTTCTGTTTTTAAAAATAAGTTTATCAATTGAATTTTATTCCACCATGTATATAATATATATAATTCAACTAAAACCACATATAATATACTTCTTATGATACTTCAGTCATCTACTTTTAAAAAATCACTGTACAATATTTAAAACAAGTATCACTCATCAAATCCGAGATTTTTATCGATCTCGGAAATTCAACTATCTCTTAATAATTGCACTACAATGATTTCAATTCAGATGATTTTTGATTTTTTTTAAAATTCCATACTGAAGTCAATCTTATAGTTCATAACGGGTGACTAAAAAAGTGATCATAAACCGTTCGGTATAATTTTTGTTATTTAAGATATGAAAAATGTTTAGTTTGTATACAGTTTCAACGGTTTATTATCAGTTTACGAAGGTTAACAAGACACGTAGTTAAAAAAATGTTCTTGTTACATATTACTTTCTTTTAATAATTTTTAGTCACCTGGAAGCTTAGAACTTGTGAGTTCTTAATAATTTCTAATAGTTTACAACACAGCAAAAATGTAGCAAATTGGATAAGTCAATTATTTATGTTTTAAATTTTGAGCTGTCAATTCAAAAAATGTCTTGTGGATCAAGAAACCACTGCAAATTGCACGTATTCTAACATTATTTTGGTTTGGTTTATTCACATTCATAAAGTTCACGAGTATGACATTTGACAGCTTGACAGTAAAGTGGAAATACTTTGCATTTATTAAAATGGACAGTTGTAAGAATACACGGCGTAGAGTCCCATCTTTTTATTGTATTCACAAATTTGAAAGGAACCATATTTATAATAAGATACTTTTCATACTTTACTTTGTCGACCAAAAAATTTGATCATTAGAGAAATATTGCCAATTGCAATACCGCATACGGTGCGGTATTTATGCAGCGCTATTTTAATAACGGTCTACCTAAAATTTATTTGGAAATAAGCGCTATTGCCATCACTATAATTTAATGACGTAGCGCTGCGATGCAATTTGTTCTATTTTGTCAACTGCGCAGGACAATAGGGTACAAGCATAAATTTTGCTATTGGTGGGAATTGACGCTTTATCAGGTCTCCTAACACTTTGTATGCCTATTTTTTCAAAAAAATACAAAACTCTACTTTTAAAACGACTTTAAAAATCATAAAATTCGAAAGTCCGCCAAAACGCGCTTTACGTCATAAAGATGGCTGCCCCATGGTGTGACATCATTTGTTTACGTTCTTATTCGTGTATCACGCTTTGAGTTCTTGTGACCTAATTTGTTTCTGAAAGCTTTAAAAATGGATAAAGCCGAAATACAAACTTTGTATTGCATTGCTCCAGTGTCTAAATCAATCAACTCCAGACAAAATATTTGTTACTTTACCTGGTGGCGCAAGCAAAAATACACTTAAGAGAAGGGCATTACTTTTGTTTGTGAAGACCATTGTAATGTAAGTACCTACTTCTATGCTGGTAATTTTTATTCTTGAATAGTTTGAGGTTATGTACCTATATGTCTAGGAATCAACCATAAAAACACCGTTTTCTTACGACCACACATCGAAATATGGTTGGTATATATTATATAAATAAAACATAGTTTAAATCGTACTTACGATAATGTTTTGACTACTCTTATTTCCTCTGCATTAAAGCAGCTGTTTGACTTCATAAATTCAAGCAGCATAAATGAGTCTACTTTGGGCAAGTTATCAGTTTGTGCTTTTACAAAACCTTCGCTAGCCTTTACTCACAAAATATGAAAGAATCGTCACTGAACACTGAACTAGTAAATAAAATATATTCTTCCAAAAGTTTTAAAATATCATCGGAAATATCGAATATTTATGTCCACTTTCCACTTTACGTTGACTTTTGGGAATAAAAAAAATACACACAAACACGTAATGGTCTCAAACAAACATATAAATGATATTTTTACGTCGATGAAGCAATTAGTAGTTGCTTAAAATACAATATAAACAGACAACTACACATAACCTAATGCAATACTGGCCATATTGACATAAGTAAACACAAGAGATATGACATCACACGTATCATCGGTAGCGTTCGGAAATCCTCGGGTTGTTGTCGGAAAGTGCATTGAAGTTTGAATTTTATTTTAAAATTTGGAAGTAATTTCCAATGGAAATTGGTTTATTTCCTATTATTAGTAATTTTTAATATCTTATTTACCATTATAAATTAATATCCAAGCAAAATATTAAATATGCGTGTATTCTATTAGGTGCCGTATTTACAATAACACTCAACGATACGTAACCATAAATTACGCGATGCGCTAACGTTATTAGCGTTAGAGACGTAAGAAAGTGAATCGCGCATTTAATAAACGTCAAAATACCGCAGACGTAATTACCGCAGACCATTGTCTAAGAAGCAATATCTCTCTAATTTCTCATTGTTTCTGTCTGTCAAGGTCATACATTTTTGTTACCAAAACATCAAAGAGATTGCGTCAGACGTCGCTTATTATTAGTTGGTGTATTCTTTGGTCGTAGGTCCAAATGTACCGGGTGAAACAATAAGCCCTTTCTCGGCTGTGATTCATTATATCTAGCCTCTAGTGCTGCTAAAAACTTGGAAGTTATTTCCAGAGATTTTTCCTGGCCTTATTTTTTTCTCAAAAACCCGGTACATTACATGCAACAAAGTGGTTGATGGAATAAACAAACGAGACCTTAGGAAAAAAAAGACCTTAATCCAAACGGGTATATTATTTTGAATTATTTAGTCGAATATAGTTATTTCTATAAAAAATAGTACAAAATAAATTAAAAAGTTTTTTAAAGAGAAAATAACTATTAATAAAAATAATGTGCATTTGCTCCTAATTACTCAATAACCAATTGGAAAAAGTTATAACAAATATGAAAATTTGTATAAACTGACATCCGTATTTGCTAAAATTTAATGTTTGCCGTAGTTGGAAGTTATTGCACTAAACGTACCTGCATGTAGTGCACCAAGCCGAAATGTAAAATCATCCAAAATAAAATTCCTAAGCTTCTAGAACTTCGACAAGTTAAAGTTGGACTTCTTTCAAAATATAAGAAATATTGCAAGCACACAGTCAGCTAACAAGTTATCTAATATATAAATTGTTTATTTTTTAAATTAAAAGTTGTACTTCATTAAATATTACATAAATAAAAGTAGTAGACCATTTTTCAGATATCCATATTGTAGATCACAGCTAATGTGAAGAGTCCCCTTCTTTTATATATACTTTTTTCCGTCATATCAATCACCTGCGTAGTTTTATATTTAAATAAAATACATAAATTTAAAAAAAAAGTTGATAATACTAACATTTAAATGGTGATCAAGTGAATGATATGAGGTTATGCTGTCTCCAAGAAAAGCGACCAGGTAAAACTCGGAAAAGTAGAGAAATTCAAATAAAATTTGTATAATTATCCATTTCGTGAGCAAAACAGAAGAATTTTCAATTGTAACTATGTCTTCTCATAAAATTAAGTTGTTTGCCTGAAGTTGAAGTGAGTTGTGTTATTCATCCTCAAGAATATACACTCTCTGTCCACCATATGGGAAACTTTTTTATTATCGATTTTAGGAAAAAAACTTATTCTTCATAAAAAGTTCTGCATGTTCTAAAATCTAAAATACAATTATCAGATAACAATTTTTTCAGTACTTATTATACGAGGTTTCTCAAAAAATATGAACTTTACTCAAGAGTAAGGTACCTTTAAATTTTATAATATCGAAAAATGTTATAGGTAAAAGTTGATCAGATTTGAAAACTACGTTCAAATATACGATTTCATCCATTCATATGAAAAAAATTTATTAATTTTTGAAATGTATTTCCAGATACAATAACAATGCAAAGTTTACTGTAGTTAGTAGTAGTAGTAGTTTATTCACATTTTCAATAATACAGTAATGCAATACAATTCAATACAAAAAGAAACTAAGAATACCATGTGAATAAAGAAATTTTGATGAGTGATTGAACAATTGTTTCAAGTACAAAGAAGACATTTGAAGTAAAATAGATCCAATAATATAATAATAATAATTCGATTACAAGTAAGATCAACTGTAATAATGTAACACAATTGTGATAAAAGAATGGACAGGACAATGAACATGTAGGATTATCTTAAAGCTGAGTATATAAGTATTTACGGTAGGGAGGGGGGAAAGGGAATTTATTCATTTTCAAGAAGGTTATTGAAAAAGTTACGTGGATTGGAGATGACGTAACCTTTCAATTTTTTTTTAAGACATGAATGTTGAAAATCTCCTTCAGTTCTTTGGGTATAACATTATAGAGTTTCGGGGCAACAAAATCATAAGACTTCTGTCCGAATGTTTTTGTCATGAGCGGGACTACATAGTTGCCTTTTTGTCTTGTTTCGTATCTGTGTGAGACAATTTGGTTTTTTGTTTTGTTTTAATGATAATGACAAATAATATTTTGTGCAAAAAGTTGGCTGACGTCTAGAACGTGTAATATGGGACAAAGTAATGGATGTTTGATAGCTACAAATGTTTGAAAGTAACAATCAGAACGCTTTAGAATTTTACGTAAATATGGTAGCGTTATTAAGAAAATAGAAACAATTTTTTTTTATTTACAATAACCGCTTCTACCTCTAGGGTAATTAGCGGCAGAGTTTATAAATATGTAGGTACAAATTATTTCAATAAGAAGTTTGTTACAATTTGTGGAAAATGTTTATATGTTTCAGGAAGGAAATAATGTTTTGAGGGTTGTATTTTTCTCCAATTATGTCTTGAAGGGTTTTTCCTATTTTGAAGTTTCTTCTTTCGATTTCTGATGGACACTCTAATAAGATATGAGACACAGTTATAATTTTATCACATAGGACACAAAGTGGAATAGGCTCCCGAGTCAGTAAATATTTGTGTGTTAACCTGGTGTGTCCGAGGCGGAGTCGTGTGACGATGAACTGGTGCTGACGTTTATTTGTGTTGCACTGCCATTTTCCTATGTTAGGTTTTACTTGTTGGAGTTTAGATGCTTTTAAACTAGCACAAAACCTATTTTTTCAATGTATATGTGTGCAATTGCATATTTGAACGTATTTTTTAGTTCTGATCAACTTTTTTCAATAGCATTTTTCGATATTGTCAAATTTAAAGATACTTATTTACTCCTGAGTTAAATTAATCTTTTTTGAAAAACCTCGTATAATACTGAAAAAAATTGATTTTATTTCAGGTTTTAGAAAATGCAGAACATTTTATGAAGAATCAGTTTTCTCCTAAAATTGATAATAAAAAAGTTTCCCATATGGAGCGAACACGAACACAGTGTACTTATATACAGTATGAGAAAACTCTACCGAGTCCATTCCATTTACACAAGTACCACAAGGAAAATATGAGGAAAACTGCTTGAAAGAGAGAGAAGAATAATTGTGGGCGTATCTAATTCATCGGAGGCTGGAAGAATGACGAGACCTGAATGGATGAACCTCGGATGAACTAGATACGCCCACAATTATTCTTCTCTCTCTTTCAAGCAGTTTTTCTCATATTTTTTTTTGTCGTACTTGTGTGAATGGAATGGACTCGATAGAGTTTTCGCATACTGTATATGTTTTATCACTATTTCTCTGGAAACTCTTTCATTCTGTTATTGCCTTCATCTGTACATTTTAAATACATGAAATTAAGTTAAGTGAAAATTTGGGCATATTTAAATTGGGTCCCCGTTACCTGAATTAAGCTGGGTCAAAATTTGGGTAAATGTAAATTGATTTCTCGGTACCTGACTTAAGCTAGGTCAAAATCTTGCATATTTAAATTGAGCTGCCGGTACATGAATTCAGCTTGGTCAAAATGTTGGCAAATGTAGGCTGTATACAGCCTTTAGTAACGATACATGAATTAAGCAGAGCTAAAATTTGGGCAGATGTAAGCCTTGTCCCCTTTATCTGAATTAAGCTGGGTCAAAATTTGGACAAATTTAAGTTGCCTCCCAAATTTGAACAGTTTAAAGTTGAGTCCCCGATACCTGAATTAAGTTGGGTTGAAACATTTAAATTAACAGTTATGAAATACATTTTCTCTTTTCTTGATTCGTTACTTATTGAAGATAATGTTTGATTCAATCCTAGGATCCTATAATAGTGGACCCAATAGCTTTGGACATAATTTTTATCAAGAAATCTAATGAATTACATGTTGTCAAAGCTAAACATTTAACTAAATATTATTATAGGCATGAAAATTCATATGATGAAGCTAGGGGTGTATTTAGACTGTTGTTTTATTTTTTGAAATGGAATTTCTCTATTTTCTTCCGTTTTTCCATATTTTTATCAAAGAAGAAAGCACATCTCAGCGTTATTCCCTGCAGGTTAATACATCAGATCCAATTATAAATGAAATTTCTTAGGCCTAGTCTACCTTCTCTCTAAACATCTGATGTATCCTATCTGCAGGAGTGTTTCTTTTCTTAACATAGAGCCTTTATCTGAGTTTATTTTTCTCCTTAAAACCACGGTTCTTGGTATAACACTAAAAAAATTTGTTAGAACCTCAACGTTTACTCTCACAAGTTTCATTTAAAAAAATACATTGTTTAATAAATACAAAAATAGTAGGGTAACTTATTTTATTTTTTTATATTGATCTACTTTTTTCTTTTCTTTTCACAAGATAATATTGAATATACATTTATTGAAAGTAGACCAATCAAATTTGATTTGTAGATATATTATGACCAAAAACAAAGAAGACAAACATTTTGAGGTTATGTGTAAAAGAGACCAATGAAAAAATTGGAGATTTCTCAATGATTTGAAACTTTTCTATTGGGTGTCAACTTTCGCTAAAAATACCTTTGTTTTATCTCATTCTACTCCTGTCCAATCACTCTTGCTCTCGTAATTTTTCAAATTTTTTTAAATCTTTTTTTCGCCACAAAATATCAAAATTTGATTAGTCTAAAGGGCGTTAAACAAGTTTTAAAAATTCCTTGAGCTAAAAGCATTGGGAAGAATAAAAAAATTACCCTTATATAAATATTGCTTATTTTTATTACTTTTTTAGTTTGAAGATATGTTTGAATATTATTTTCAAATGATATATCGAAAGGGTGGAGAAACATTTGAGGTTCTAACAGAAAAAATTGGCATGGAGTGAATATTTTCAAAGACGCGAAGCATTACTGTTAAAAATAAATAAAAATAAAGCAAAGACACAACCACCGCTATGCCTTTGACTTTATTTTTTTTGGATAAAAAATTCCTCCACACTAATTTTTTCAAAAGCAAAAAATTATTTATCAGCTGTATTTTTTTTTCCAAAAAATTGCCTTACAATTTCTGTAATTAATAATTAAGAGCTAATATCCTTACAGTGTGTGCGAGTTTTCTAATTTCATTGCTTCATTTTTAATACATTTTCATTTTTTTATAAAATGGTATATTTTTTGTATATTTATATACAAATTGATTGGGGTATGATTGGCTGTGGGAAGATTAAGATCTGTGACAGGATTGTGTTTTATTCTTTCTAACCCGTACTAAATTTTTTTTTCGAAAACTTAGTACAAGAATTGTGCAATTTGGTTATTGCAATGGGGTTTAAATTACAAAGCTCTCCTACTCTTTTTGTTTATATATTTTTTACAAAGAATATTTTGGAACTGGATTGAAAATAATTCAGTTTTATGGAATACAAAAATTACATTTTCTGTAAATACAGGGCTGACAATAATTAATGTCCAATAATATACGAGGTATTCAAGAAATAATAAATAATTCTACTTTATTTTGGAAAATCAAACCACAACATGTTTCATATTTTCAATTCAATTTTTCTGTAGTGTTCCAGTTTTCACTTTTTTATAGTTACATAAGTAACACTTTATATCCAAATTTTACTCAAACTTGAAAAATGTCTTTTTACGAGTGAACTACCTTAAAATCAGTTTTTCACCTTCAAGATATATTTGATGAGCAATTGAGTTGAGAACAGTGATTTTAGGGGTCAGCGAGTTTCAACAAAGTCACAGTCTTAGATTGATTGAATTTTATTAAATAGTTGGATATTCTTGTTGTCACTTGTGAAGTAAAATGTTAATATAAAGGATATTTTGGCTAAGGGGGGCTATGTTTAGTTTAGCAAATGGAAGTATTATTCATGAGGATCTTGAATGTATAATTTTTATAATTTGTAAATTGATAGTTTCTATATTACTAGAGAGAGAAAATAACAATTCTCATCTGCGAGTCCAGTTAAAGAGTCAAATTAAAAAAAATATTGTTAGATTACTCTCTATACATTATTTTAAAACATTCTTAAACACCTTGTATATTTGAAACACCATTTTAATTTCAAAATTTATTTAAAAATCAATAAATTTCAGGAAAATTATAAAAACAGACAATTTTTGAAAAATCGTAGTTACAGAACTATGAATTTTTTGAAATGTATTTTAATAACAGCATTATTCATAATAAATACGTTAAGAATAAGCAACTTATTTTGTACCAAAGTACAAAAATCTTGAGAAAAAGAAATCGGCTAGTCCTGAAAAATGTTTTTCAAACTCTACTATTAAGGTGGCGAAAAAAATTGCGTGAGTTACTTCCTTACATAGTTACACATTCCTTTGGGTAAGAATCTTTAACAGGCATTTAAAAAAAATATTTTGGAGTCTTAAGGAACAATTACACGGTTCATTGTTCGTAGCTGGAATGTCACAATGGCTCGGCTAGCGTTTACCTCGCGACGAGTCTGAACATGTTACCAGAGGGGAAAACTCGTGACCAGAATTCGTCACTTAGTCTGCAGAGGAAGAGCAGATTAGTAAAAGATGGAGGATAACACACTTGGCCCCGCTTCTATTTACGTTGTTCGGACTCTTCAATAATAAGCGCATAAAAAATTCCAATGTTTTCTTTTTCTATTCTTCCATAGTATTTCTGCAGCGCGTTCAACTTGCAAGTCTAAGCAAATTCGATAACCTTTGCTGCTGGTGTTCACACACTTTGCCTTGCAACGTATTTGCCGACAGCCTCCCGAACGTGTAGCTGGGACGATCCAATTAAGATACATGGCGCAAAGATCGCATGCGCCGTTTAACTGTGGTCTTAGAGTCTCCACAGTAGCCATTGTTTTTACGAAAAACTGTTTGCTTAACATTCATGTCATAGTTTGGTTAGAAGCAGATAATATAAATATTGAATCTGATTGACTTGATTTAAATTTCAACTAATAGTTGCTGTTCTTAACGTACTTACCGATATTGAGAATTTTGTATGAAGGAAAGGATGAGATTAAAAGCTCCGTACATAAAATATTCATTTATTTTGTAAACATTACTCTAAATAACCAGTGCAGCTTTTTAACTCAAATATTTTTGTTCAAAAATCCAAATAAATGCTTCGCATTTTTTTGATGACTAACAAATAAAAGTGGAGTCTTAAATTTATGAACAAAACAAGTTTGGTTAAAAAAAAACTAGCACTAGTTTATCACTTTACTTTATTCGACGACAAACAAAATATACATACAGATTTATAGAACAAAAAAATAGACATTTAAATGTGAAATTTTGGGAAAAGTTTTTGGAATGATTCTTTTTTCAATTTTTTGAATAGAGTTATAAAGAAAAATCATCTAAAATAAAAGTTGTAAATATTTTGCATGAAAATGATACCTTGATTTTTTTTGTTATCATGACAATTAACTAACAATATATCCTCTTCACTATCACTCATGATGGAAATTGGCATAGTATTTCCATAATAACAAACTAACTTCTTGATATGAGAAGGGATCATATGCTAGCCATGCCAATAGAATATCCTGCAGGGTGATCTGTAAAGAATGGTCCAAAGTGAGATGGAAGATTTTTCGCCTAAAAATATAACAATCTGATGCAACTTCTTTGAATGATGAGAAAGATATAGGGTGGCAAAACTGAAATGTCAAAAATGTTTTTTCTCAGTAAATTGGAGGATTTTGGATGAACAAACGTAAACATTTAATGATAGAGGTTTTAGGACCTGGGAAATCATAATATGTTATCCATTTTGATGTATTTTCTAGGGGGCGCCACAAAAGCTATGTAATTGGTATAACTGTGCGATTAACTTATTTATCGTTAACGGTATACCTCTATTTATTGGAAAATATTAAAACTGCATCATGTTTGCGACAAAAAAGTACTTATCATTAGTCTCAAAAGTTACTGGTTTTCGAGATATTCGCATTTTTAAACTCCCCTTCATAATTTTGATTTCATTTATCAGCTCAAAAATAATGATGTAAGTAGGCGCTGGTGTCAGCAAATTCATTATCAGCTATAATATAGCAAGAACATTGATAATTTGCCCTAATATTGTCATAGATTTCGAAAGGGTGGTTTGATAATGCGAATATCTCGAAAACCAGTAATTTTTGAGACTGATGAAGTATACCTTTTTGTCGCAAAAACTATTCAGTTATAATATTTTCCAATAAATAGAGAGATACCGTTAACGATAAATAAGTTAATCGCACAGTTACACCAACAACATGGCTTTTGTGGCGCCCTCTAGAAAATACATCGAAAACGGATAACATATTATGATTTCCCAGGCCCTCAAACCTCTATCTTCCAATTTTTACCATTGTATATCAAAAATCTTTCAATTTACTGATAAATAACATGTTTGACATTTCAACTTTGCCACCCTGTATCTTTTCTATGATCAATATTTTATTAAAAGAAGTTGCGTCAGATTGTAATATTTTTAGGCCAAGAATCTTTCATTTTACTTTGGTCCATTACTTACGGACCACCTGGTATAGAACGTTGATGGATCTAAAAAACTGGTACTAGACTCAGGTGCAATGTCTACGCATCTAAAAAGTCGCGTCCACATTATGTCGAATGGTGTCAATCGACAATGCCCTCTATTGTAAAGCTGCGTCCACATTATGGATCGACAATGTCGGGCGACCATCCACACTGGATCGGCATTGTCGATCGACACCATTCGACATAATGTGAAAACCTTAGCACCAGATCAGTTACAGACCTTCAAGTACATATTAACATTTACAGCGATAAACATATAGGTATGCCGTTTGTGCATGGAAAAGGACGAAATAACCCGTCACATTATTATCTTCGAATGTGAAGCATTGATCCATTAGAAATATAAACCACTAGAACTATAGAGTCCAAGTAGGGATTTCTCCAAAAAGGACCTAGTGAAAAGACTATTAAGCTGTAAAAAATGTTAATAAAGTTCATTCCTAACTTGCCTCCAGGTCTGTGCGCCGTGGCTCCCTAGCTTCTAGCTGCTCTGTCTCTGTTAATTTTTTTGGTAGCAAACAAATCAGTAAATCATTATTATACAAAGCTTCTTTTTCTACAACTTTTATTATCGATTTTTTTAAGCTCTCACTGTTTTCTCCAAATTTGAAAAAAAACCACTGTTATTTATCCCAGTTTAAAAAAAATTCAAAACTTTTTCAAAAATCGTATTCAAAGGTACTATATTTTTTTGAATATCGATTTTTTAAGCTCTCACTGTTTTTTCGAAATTTGAAAAAAAACCACTGTTATTTATCCCAGTTTAAAAAAAATTCAAAACTTTTCCAAAAATCGTATTCAAAGGTATATTTTTTTGAACTATTACAACGTTTCTTTGCGAAATTCAGTCGATACGTTAGCATGTTTAAAATAAAAAACTATTCGTCACCCAGAAACGATATATAGCGCGCAAAAATTTCAATAAAAAGGGAAGTACCCAAAAACCGGGTTTGTGAAGTCTCTAGTATCCAATATAAATTTGTTGAGCACCTAAATCATTAAAGCTAAAACTTAACGTTAGTTCTAATATTGCACAATTCTAGCGAAGTGTCCATTTCACTTATTGCTTTAATAAACAAAAAAACATAAAAACGAACGTTTGACAAAACTACCAGTCACTTTAAATACAGGATAAACTCACGTTTATGAATTTTATAGACCCTAAACTTGAATCAGAACATTTTGATATTATTTTCTACTTTATAGTTCAAACAAAATTATTTCTATACCCAAGGCAAGACTTTTATCTATCAAAAACTTCACTGTTTAACACATTCACTGCTCCAGACGCCAACGAATAAAACTTGAGAGTTGAATCGGATGCAAACATTCATCTTTGAATTCTTTTCGGTTGCAGCATTAGCTGCGGTAACAATTTTTCTTGAAGAAAAAAAGAAAACAATTGTTTTTTTTAAGTAGCAAACGAGCAAACAGATTTTTCGAAAGCTTTAGAATGAAGCAGTGTTCAACTGAATGGAACTTCACGTAGCGTGACCAGCACGCTACGTGACAATCTGTACAGACAGGTCAGCACCAGACGCAATTATCTTGAAACTCTTAAAAGGTTCTCTGTAATCTAAAATAACATTTTTTCAACTCATGGTCATGGTTGAAAATGATAATAAGTATTCATATCCTTGAAAATATCTATTTACAAAATCATGTGAGCTTAGTTTTGGCGAACTTGGAAGCCACTTTACTGATTAGTAGGTTCAAATCCAGAGATTTGGGTAAGAAATTTTGCTTACACTAATATGCGACTTTTATCAATACTTATTTGATATTTTTTGTTAAATAGATGGCAATATAAAAATAAACAAATATAAATTGGAATGTATAACAAAATATTTAAAATGTTAATTCTTTTGTTTTTATCGATTATGAGTGACATTGTGAAACCATTTCCTCAACATCTTCACATAAACAATCAAGTGGACTTAGTTCTGGTGAACATATAGGCTACTTATTGATTCATATGTTCAAATTCAGCTTTAAATCACAACTCTAAAATGTTTTTAAGATGCCAAAGAATAATAAACATTTTGACAAAAGAAATGAAAAGATCCCAAAATATAAAGTATGTCCCTTTTAACTTTTCTAAACCCCTTTATATTTTTGTTGGACCCTAAAAGTTTTGTCAAACGTCGCGTTTTTGTTCACGCACTAGTACAGTGTATGGCCAGTTCAATGGTGGTCTGTGCGCAAAATGAGCGCCGCTGTGGCAACAGTGAGCACCGGCATCTGACACAGTTGATCTGACAACACTGAACACTAGTGCGTGGAGTGCCGTCATTGTAGGTTAGATTCCTTATGGAAAGTATCGGATTTATGAAAGGATATCCTTCCGTTATTTTCGCTGCTTCTGAACAAAGACATGTCCTGTGATGCGAAGTTATTTTCCGATTTAGGTCGCGGTAGAGTGAGTTTTTGTAAATTCCAACCTAATTCTCGGAGGTCTCTATCGCTCGAATGGAGTCGAGCTACGGATTCACTCGACATATTTACATGATCCGCTTCGGCGGCTAGAGCGTTCACTACGGCGTTTATCGTTTTGCTTTCGCTACCCAAGTCCTCTTCTCGATGGGCGAGCAGATTCGGGTTCTTACCTATTTTGTTTAGCCTGGACATAAGAGAAATATGTGATAAATTGAAAAGCACTATACATTTCAACTAGAATCAAACGTAAGTAGTAGATGTACTGCGATTTTTTGCAAATAACTTGTGATAAAATTAATTTACAATGGGCATCCATCAGAACTGACACATGTTCCATGTTATATGTCTACTATTACGTGATACGGGAACCTAATATATACTTGGAGCTCTCTGAATATCTTATGCTCCATGTCATCTGTCAAATGACACATGTTCTGTGTCATCTGTCTACTTTCTCATGAAATGGGAACCTAATATATTCGTGTAGATGTCAGTATATCTTAGGTTCCGTGGCATTTGTCAACTGTCACATGTTTCGTGCCATATAGCAGTTATGGGCCAATCAGGTGATGGACAGCTGGCTTTAAAACAGTACACAGTGATGGGTAATGTTAATAATCACCTATGTTATTAACCAGTTTTTAGCGTTAACTAACGCTAAGTTAAAAATTGTTTGAGATTAACCACGGTTAACAATTTGGGCGACCACTTAAAAAAAGCATTTTCTAGCCCGCGGACTTCAGGAGTTTGGGCAGTAATTTTTCCAGGTCTATTAAATAGCATTGCCAGACTCCGGACGTCCGCGACTGTCGATGACTCGTGAATTCTGGAGCTTTTATTCACATTTTAAATAAGCTCAAATTATGACAAAAATTTTGTAATATTGGGCAGAAAAATTGATAGTTAATAAGTAGTTATTAACCAATGACCGGTTAACAAAATCATTAACCGGTTAATACCCATCACTACGAGTACAATAACTTTATAAAGAGTATTGAGATTTTTGAAAAAAAAACTACTAGGTACTCGATGCTGGTGTCACAAATTATCATCATAATTTACTCCCTACGATGCAAATGTAATTTGTGAAGCCAGTAGAATAAAAAATGTAATATTTCTGTGACGGAATTCGCTATTTATGGATTTCAATAATCTATCTTTTGCTGTTTGTTCTTTCGACTAGCATTTAAATATTCCGACCATTATCAGTGGTTAGTGATTGAACCATACTACTTGATATACATTTGATTTTAGTTCGTAATAAAATATATTACTTAATTGCAAATTAATTTAGAAAGCATTTGATGTGCTTTGGAAAATGATAGTGTTTTGTGTTGTATTAAAACAGATGAAAAAAAGCAAATCTTAAAGATTTGTTTTTTGTAAGAAGCTTAGTAATTTCAATAATTATTGAAATATTGATTACATTAAAAGATGTCATATTAACGGAAACTATTATTTTTCAGGTTGACAAAATGACTTACTAAAGATGGAGTGAATTTATTTCTAGGTAAGATTAAATTAGTCTTTAATTCAATATCCATTTCCATACAATTTTATCATTGAAAAGCTTTGGAAAAGAGAAAAATAAAGCCATTGAATATATTTCCAATTTATCCTGATTGAAGATAAAAAATATGAAACCCAAAAAAACTAAATTTTAGAGTATTTTTAAAATTTCAAATAAATCGACATCTTTCAAGTAATATAATATCTTTCAATGTTACCATATTGTGTGCCAATTTTACAAAGTTTTCGGAAAGTGTTTTGTAAATTATGTGAAAATCGCTACTTGTGTGTCTCTGTGTGTTTGTGGTGTACAAAGAATTGATTGTTTCCATCAAAAATAACTTAAAAATGACAAATACAATATCTACAATCCAGCTTTATTACGATAGATAGGAAAGCATCTACCTTGTACTGACGATGCTGCAATGGAAAAAAGCAAATCGTACAAAAATACAATTTTCATTGTTTGTAATAATAATATTTATTATTGAAAGTCCACTAATCTTGAAAAAAACTGTAGATAAAAACAAAAATCTATCTGTCAGTAGTTCTTCTTTTTTTTGTGTTTGAAGGCATTAGCAGCTCGGATACTTTAGACTGGAACAGTTTTCAGGCGGCCTAAATAATCACCGAATTTTTGTTATTGTTTGTTTGGTCTCCAATCAATCCTTAAATGACGTGTATTTTAGTTTACCATATTATAAATAATCCCTTTTATCAAGTTTTTTTGTTGGTACTTACTTATAACTTTTCACTTGGTCACAACAAATTTATAATTACATATATCGATACACGTCTTTACCTGTAAGAAAAAAAATTAAAAACACCCTGCTGGAAACTTCCTGAATTTCGAACAAAACCGATCAAACCCAATGTCAAATACACAGTATTATAAATTGAACTGTTAAAGAAACTTTGACACTGAAATTACAAACATAATATAGAGTTGGAATAAAAATTTGCGGTTATAGTGGAACACAAGCGACCAAAAGTTATCGATCATGCTTTGGTTAATGAAAACAAAATTAATTGGAAAGTTTTATACTTTTGGTTTGGATATATGTTATTGGAAGAATTTTCAAAGTAGATACATTTAGAACAACGGAATGTATGATTTATTTTTCTCTTATATCCCAATAAATATTTAGAAAAGTAACACATCAAGAAAATGAAATAGCCAGGAATGCAGTCGCCACTTCCTTCAATGATCTGAGGTATTGGTCGTGATACCTCCAGCGTAATATTAAAAAAGAATAATGAAAAAGACATAGCGTACCTATGAAAATGCTTTTTGAATACGTGGTACTTAATAGTCAGTTTGTTTGGTTTTCCTCAGGGGTATTGTCAACGTCTAGAAAAATTGAATGAAGATGACAACAAAAAGAAAGGAGAAGAAGTGATACTAAACCAAGGTTTAAATATCTGAATAGCTGAACCAGTCCAAAATATTAAATTAACCAGAAAGAAATCGAAGGCACTAAAAATCCTCAATGTTTTGGTCACAGATTATTGTGAGTGCAGCCTGTGTAACATGGAACCTAATGTATCCATATAACATTTGTTTTTGTTAGGAAAAGGGGAAAATTCCAGAATGGGATTTACATAGAAGAACTGGAGAAATTGGAAGATCACCAGGGTATCAAAAGCTGACGACTCTGCAATAAGATAATCGGAGGATACACAGCCTGAACCAGCACAGGTTTTTTTGTTCAATAAATACAAATATATCCCCATATGACAGAAAGAAAAAACGTTCTCCTGTATATTGTCCCTCACCATACAATTTAATCATTATAGTGTGGAAGAGCCGAAGGGGCCGTTCATAAAACACGTCACGCTGAAATTGGGATTTTTAGACCCCCTCTCCCGGGTTGTCACAATGTGTCACACTTTCTGTGACCCCCCTATGAATATTACGTAACAAAATACAAATTCCCCTCTCCCGAAAATGGCAAATTTTGATTTTAATATTAAAAAATGTTCATTCTACTTTTCCAATGAAATCTTAATAAATCAATAAATATCTGTCATAACATGAAAAAAATAGTATTCTTATTTATCAGAAGTTCAAGGATTTTGTCAATGCTCCAATATTTCTATAATTGGTATTGCAGTATCTTCTTCTATATATGGTCGAAATTACCATCTACTTCATCGTCATCTAGCCAGTCTGCATTTTCCATACCAGCGTTTTCATCCCCTATTATACATACATAGTTCTTAATAGTAGTGTATCAGTTTACAATTTTATGCCCACAATAAAAATATCTGTATATGTACTAATACTAAATAAGTGACTTGAAAATTTAAATAAAATAAATAGTTGAGAGAAATACTTTAGAAAAATTTGTTGATGTCACGAACGTCACGTTGCCCTTAGACCCCCGTCCCCCCTCGTCACATCTTGTCACAGTCAGCAAGACCCCTCCTCCCCCTTGTGTGCTAACGTAATTTATGAGCGGCCCCAAATGGAATAAATTCTATAGCGAATAAATGAGGGCGTGTTGGAAAAAACGCTTGGACACGCCGATTGGAATTTTGAATGCTCCTTAAAGCCCTCATTTACGTATTATCGAATATATTCCATTTCTCTGTTCGACACTGTATGGAGACTTACATGTTTAGTTATATTCAGATAAGTCCCGTTTGCTGATTGTTGTTTCCACAAAAATAAATTCCACACCAGGCAACTTAGGTAACTAAATATTAGTTTAGTTATAATATGGTAAACACAATTATTATTATAAACAAACACTACGAGGTAAAGGTGAGATGATTCATTAGAAAGTAAGTGTCCCATTCCCAAATTAAAAGAAACATGTTTTTTCACGGCTTTAAATTTTACAAATTGCTATTAGACTCCGTTTCACATGAGAAAAACCCGCTAGAAGTCCAGAAGTTGCAGTTATATGCGCGAAGAAGCTGCACATAACAATATCTGAACATCAATATCGCTCAAAGCCTTAAGCTTGATGTTCAGATATTGTTATGGGCAGCTTCTTGGCGCATACGATTGCAACTTCTAGACTTCTAGTTGGTTCTTCTTATGTGAAACGTAGTCTAGCTGTTTATTATGTGAAGATGACTTCACTTTATGTTCAAATACTAATGAACATATATTTTTTTATGTTTATATGCTTTTCTGACGTTCTGCGCAAGTTTCTTTTCGCACACTCCCAAGTGGGACTGATACGACTAGTAAATCCATTCGTTTGCAAGTCGAACATTTGAGATATCGAAGATTCTGGTCAAATATAACAAAGCATTTGATCGAACATTCAAAGATACGGCTTCGCTACTTCTTTCGTGTTGTTTTATTTATAAATTAGTAAATAGGCTATGGATGTTCGGGAACATGGCGGAGGCGCTAACTTGGGAATCTCCATAAGATAATCGTCGAAAAAGCTAAAGTCTGAAAACTTCAAAATTGACTCTAAAAGTGGTGGGGGTAAATCTACGCATGCGCTACGTGACACTTGGCAACGTGACATTTGACGTGGCAATGAGACGTTTGACGTGACAACGTGTTGTTTGACGTAGCACATGACAGCGTCGATTTACCCCACCACTTTTAGAGTCAATTTTAACGTTTTCAGACCTTAGCCTTTTCGACGATTTTCGTATGGAGATTCTCATGTTAGCGTCTCTACCGTCGTCCCGAACACCCATAGCCTATTTACTCAACTTAAGTGACAGAATATTTTGAACAACATTTTTTATCGGTAAATTTTTATTTACCATTTTGAGTTACGGAAATGCGACAAAGTAAAGTCAAGGTATCAAACATTTTGTAAGATCAGATAGTGGAATTTCTCCACTGACATAAATGCGCCAGATGCTTTGAAACTGGTTTACCACTGTCTCATATCCTAGGTAGACACAGCCTTAACTAGTGGCATAATTTGATTGTATCATTTTTCACAACTCACCCCAATATGAAAATTCTTTTTGATAACATAAAGGGAAGTCCAAACATATCACAGAACGTCCCAAACGAAAATTTTAAGAGCTGTCGACTGAAAGATGTTCAATTACTAGACTATATGTCTAAACGTAGATCCGGAAGCTGAGCATATCAATATATTTGAGAAGAATTGAGGGCACATAATGTGGTAAGGTGGATATAACAAGAAAGTGATTTTAGAGAGACCCTGTCGTCGAAAGAATGCTAGAAGAGAAATGGGCTAAAATTGACAAGCAAGCCAAACAGAGACAGATTTCTTAAAATATGGTTCGAAAGTTAGAACTCAGATGAATACTCGACATAGTGGATTGAAGAGAGCCTGGTACAAATTGTAAAAAGAAAAAGGAAAAGGAAGTGAAAAAGGTGGAGAATGGGAGAAGAAGAATAAGACGACGAAGAGTACCAGTCTGCGGTTTATTTCTGTGTGACTGCAAAGTGTGACTGCAAATAACTATTATTTTATCAAATCCACCGCAATGCAAATAGTAGTTTGTGCAACTAGTGTGGATATGATTGCCATATCGCACGAGGACGAAGTTTGCTCAATCGTTCGAGTGCGATATGGACAATCTACACGAGTAGAACAGTATATTTTTTCTACGACCCACTTAAGAAAAAATCTATAACTTCAATTAAAAAAAAATTCTACAATTTTATTTTTAATTTTACAAATTAAATTTTATGTTTCCACTAATTTTTTGTGGTAAACGTACAGTTCTTAAATGTACAATTTGTATAATGCTACGGTTTCCCTTTTTAAAAATGCGATGGTTGTAGATGTTGACAGTCGGACTCCCGAAGAAGAAGGGAGTCGTCTACCTGATGTCGTTATCAATATCGAGCAGAATGATGATTTAAATATAAAATTAACAACTAAAAAAACTTCTTCGTGGGGGATTGACCACTGGTGTATCGCGTGATAGTCTGGTATGTTTACCACTCGACTACCGAG
This sequence comes from Galerucella pusilla, assembly GCA_910591695.1. Classification (NCBI taxonomy): domain Eukaryota; kingdom Metazoa; phylum Arthropoda; class Insecta; order Coleoptera; family Chrysomelidae; genus Galerucella; species Galerucella pusilla. The sequence goes on from CAJUYI010000772.1 coordinate 90,383, forward strand.
GAATATGCTAAATGTTTATCTATAACGTCAGAGGTATTACATAATTTCATAAAATATGATGTCCATCAGTCCCCTTAAATACCCATTTTATTCTGTTTCTAGTATTTGTTATTAATTTGTACGGATTGTTTTATTCAAGTTTATTTTTGTAAATGAATATTCTCAATCCACTGCTTCTGGGAGAGACTTTTTTTGACAAATTATTTTGACGTTTCATTAAATTGGAAAAAAGATGAGTGACGAGTACTAAACGCGAATGCTGATTGGTGAATTTCATATACGTTCTAGGATGTATAAGAAATCATATCCGTTCAGTTAACCGATATGGCCTACATTTCCATTCTGTAAACTGTGCAGAAAATGGATAATATACATGTGGGTGTAGAAAAAAATATTTCCACTACTAGAAATGATTCCTACAAAATCGGAGCCATTTTTCGTTCATATAACGATGGGCAGAATTTTTTGGAAAATAAGAATAGTTCAATTTAACCTATTTCAGTCGATAGCTCTTCTTCTTTTTTAATAATTTTGTATATATCGTAGTTATTATCAAGAAATGACGTTTTCCACCAAAAAAACAGATGAGAGCACACAGCAAGCAAGCGATTAATATTTAAATATTTATATAAAACAAACATAATTTAAACAAAACCTCTCCAGGTTCTCGTATACCAACCAACGCACTGACCTCTCCGCCGCCACTGATTCCATTGTGCGTCTCATCAGGGGATACTGATCGAGTACTGCGTTGAAATGATCCACGGATAAAGAAAATAAATTACAGTACGTCTCCGCCCTGACGGACGCCACTCTTCTGGCGTTCGTCAACAGACAGATCTCGCCGAAATAGGAACCATCGCTTAAGCTTGTCGCTACTTCTCCGTTCGCCATTACTATATCGACGATTCCTTCCTGAATGAAGTACATCTTGGAACCGATCGTACCCTCTTTTATGATAATATCACCTAGATTAAAAAAAAAAAAAAAAAATATACGACACATTCCACCTCGCAAAGTTATCTATGCACTTGAACTACATATGCGCAAAGATACAACCGTAAAAAAGCGAGGAACGTCTATAGTTTGACAAGTTTATCCGAAGCTACTGGGCATCGGTAAGAGGTCAGGAAACGTACAAATGGCGTACGGTACCTATTTTACCAAGTAAAACTAAAAAAACAAAGGTCACTGACAATACTAACGCCACTGGATAAATCAATATCAGTCAATTGAGGAAGTGAGAGGAAAGAACACACGCTCGCGCTTGCCAATAAGAAGTCAGCTGGTCAGGCCTTTCGATAAAAATCACCAATTAAATGAATTTGGAGGGTGTGATAATTATGGTTTTCGTACAACGCTGCCAGAGCTTGAAGAAGCCCATAACAAGTTTGGAGAAGTGCTCATCTCTTAATATTCATAAATTGAGAAAATAATGTTGATAGAAAAAATCCAAGAAAACAAGCACATTGAAGAATTAACGTTTAATCATATTGTTGATATTGTTTAATAATAAAAAGTCCCATTTCTAATTATTATCACTATATACTTAGCACTTTAGCTTTTTCATAGTTGAACGTGGCAATATCGAATGTTTTCGACTGCATTCCTTTCACGGCTTCAGATAAACTTGTCAAAGTATCAGTTTATGTCTAGCTTGCGCATCTTCCAAGTGCTACAATAAGTTTGAAGAAACATATTGATTATTGTCTTTTTTTAAGTAGAAATAAACAACTTACCAGGCTGGAAGACTTCATATTTCAACTTAGTAACAACGTCAGATACAAAATTCGAATCTGCGTTCGCGAAGAACGGTACGGACGCCACCAAGGATCTGCAGTTGTAGTTGATGACGTCTTCGCGTAGTTTTTCGGACAGTTCTCCCAAGATGCATTCTTCGTCGAAGAACTTGCCCTGGTAGCGGTGCTCGAAGTACTCAGTGATGCGTTGACGCATCTCCCTCGGTAATTTTCTATACGCCATGTATTCTTCGACTTGCTTTACCTGATAGATGCAGTAAGGGAAAATTGCGATTTGAGATTTACTCAGGCTCTGGCTGCAGTTTTTTTTAATTTACCGTTTTTTACAGTAATGGACTGGGGTAGAAAGGAAGGAATAGAGTACGGCTCTTTTTGTACTATCCAAAAATATCTTACTACACAAACTGTTATAAACGAAGCAAAGTAAAAACCGGGATGTTGCGAGGAGTACTTTTGTCTTCTAACGCATTGCAAGGTCATAGTAGAATGGTCTAGAATGGTCACCACGACAGAGACAAGCGAAACATTCGTCAACATTTACGGCAGACCTAATAGACAAAGATCGGTATGTTAACAGGTACGTAAAACTAATGGATTCAAAAATTCAGCAGATTCTGTTACCTGGAGGAGAAAACTGTAAAGCACATCCTATGCCAGTGAGTTAGGAAATTGGATGAAAGGTTTAGTTTCGAGGCTGAATTGGCTATTTGAAAAGAGTCGTGGTGGAGAACACAATAGATCTGAAAATGTAGCAGTGGAATAGGCTGTATAACCACATCTAATCTAATCCAGCCGTACTAGATCTTTTCAATAGTCGGTCTTGAGGACTGAAAACTCAGTACTTTGTTCGCCTTCTAGCTTCTAGCGCTTATGCTGCGTTTTATTATTGACAGTTGAATCATCAACTTGTGGAGATGACGCTACAAATACATACAGAATTTGCTACAGGTAGTAAAGATTGATATAGTACTGATGAGACGCGCTAGTAACTGTTTAAAAAGAATAAACATTTGAAAAGATCATTTAAATTCATGTTCTGTGAGCATTTTTAATACGAATAAATTAATTTTGTGAAGTAAGATATTCTAGTACAAGAGCTTGATAAAAAAGCAGATTAGAAAATGTATTTGGTGGTGAAGTGGTAGTGGTACTTGAAATGTTGATACGAAGGTAAAAAACTACTGTATCAGCCCCGTAAATCCAAAATTATGTGAAATGTAAATCCGTTAGAATATAGATCACCATCGGGTATAATCCTGTAGGCTTCTTTTGAGAAACAATTTCAAAATAAACTTTTACCAAGAGTCGTACTGTAACTATATAGTCCGGCCAAAAAATGTAAATATAGTTATGGAATCTACGGGGTGTTTCAAAGAAAAATAGCCCTGTCGCTAGGATAAGTAGAACACTGAAAGATTCATTACAAACTATTTTTTTGTAACATCATCCGTATTCAAGATACTAAGTGTTGAAAAAATATGTTTACACGTTTTTGACAATTACGTCAAAACTACTGGCAATATTATGATGAACTTTTGTGGAAGCTGGCACATTTATTTTGAATTTAGTAGAGAGCGCTAGTTGCATGGTTCGTAACAGGAAGTTTTGATAGTATATTATACACCAAGGTGGTGAAGACTATTATTATTGACCGAGCACCAAGATTATTACGCGAGGAGCTTTGCCCCGAGCGGAATAATGTGCGAGGTTTATAAATGTCTCCAACACCATGATGTATATACAATTTTTTCCACTACTAGCCAAGCTTAAGACAAAAATTAAAAATAATTCACAAACGCACCACGAGAAGCGTTTACTCCGTCGTCTGACTGACAAGTACACTGTCAGTTTTCGATATATTATGAACGTACTCGTTATGTCATCAGTCATTTTTGGTTGAGCGCGAATTTTAAACTAATGGCATTTTTATTCCAATAATTTTATCTTGATAGGTAATTCCAAGCAGCAAATATGTTAAAGACAATCTTCTGGGTATACAAAATTATGCTGCACAAGTTTTTCAACCACTAATAGAGGAATTCAACTTCTCAGTTGGCTAGAAGAAGCAATAATTGTCAACTTCACAGCTAGTAGTGGAAAAGCATCATTGTCTTTGTCTTTGCATGGGATGTGTCAGCTCCCAAGACATAATTATACAAAATGTCTTTACAATGTTGCCTGTAGTTTCGACATGATCATGAAAAATTGGTATAAAATTTATTTGTCAGCACCATGTATATTAAATACGTATGCTGTTATTCTAGGAATAAGGCTACCTTTTCTTTAAACACTCTGCATTAATTTACTAGCTTAAGTGACTTAGTGAGGACACATATAAAATTATCTAACGATTAATATTTATATGGAAGTGAAAGTTTTTGTAAAAATAATTAAAGAAATGGAAAAGTTTCGTTGCTTTTTAATTTTTCTACCAATGGTGAGCTGGATTCCAACGTTACTTTCACACACAAAAATTGTTGTACATGATGAA
>CAJUYI010000773.1:0-20151 GCA_910591695.1 Galerucella pusilla
AGGTTGGCTTTATACATTCCCCAGTCCTCTTCGAGTTTTGTTCGTATACCTAGTAGGAGAATTCAAAAATATTGTACAAAACAAAAAAACTATCCAGATGTCTTCAGGAGAACAACAAAAAATAGCCACTAGATCTTAACAGTTTTTTCGTAATTCTATGTGTCTTAGTGGCACACGATACTGTGCTATTGTAATCGTATTAACGACTACCTACCATGGGTTTTTGTCTAGAAACTATCGAAATGGAATATCTTGGAATAGAGTATACGACTCTGTCTAGAAACTTAACTATTTTAACCTGTCACACGCACTCGAGAACAACTCGTCCATGATGTGAATAATACTTGGAAGTATATCGCGGAATTTCATAGTTTTCAAAGTTCTCGGGATGTAGGAATGAAGGAGAGCTAAATTAAAGGATTGTTTTGGTTCTTTGGAACGAGTGTACCTATTCCACTTGAGAGGTTTGTATTTATAGTTGAGATTAAAGGAATTCAAATAAATTCACTGAGTTATAGCAAAGTTTTAGCATTGATTAAATGCAATTTACAGGGATAAACATAGACATTTTGTGAACTACGTTTTTCACGAGGATATGGATTGTTTCTTTCGACATTGTGACCATTACACTCCACAAGTCTGGTCGAACAAGTGTCATATACATTAATTTGAAGCCTACACCTAATAGCTCATTTTTATTTTGTAAATATATTCTGGAATACGTCTTAAATACTTAGGTACTCATATGAGGGTATTTTTTCCCTTTTTTAAAGCCGTTCTCACACAAAGAGTAACTGCAGCCTGTTGGGTTATTGTACTCTCCTCCCACATCCATTCCACCCACCCAGTCATTCTCGTACTTTAGAGTAGACGATGCATGCCATGTGCTTCAGGCAGCACACTTGGCTCTCCGAAGATTATCTGTCTCCTAGAGTCCAATGCCTCACAGACAAGATATTATGGCTTACGGTCTTGGTCTCCATGCCACAAAGTCTGCAGCTGAGATCCCCGTTGTACAGCCCAGTTTGAGGCAGGTGTTCTTTTACCAGGGCATGACCCGTTAGATGACCTGTTACAATAGGGTACAAGCATAAATTTTGCTATTGGCGGTAATTGACGCTTTATCAGGTCTCCTAACACCTTGCATGCCAAAACGCGCTTTACGTCATAGAGATGACTGCCCCATGGTGTGACGTCATTTGTTTACGTTCTTATTCGTGTATCACGCTCTGAGTTCTTGTAACCTAATTTGTTTCTGAAAGCTTTAAAAATGGATAGGGCCTGAAAAAAACTTTGTATTCCAAGTATTGCATTTTTCCAGTGTGTAAATCAACGTCTATTAAAACTCCAGACAAAATATTTGTTACTTTACCTAGTGGCGCAAGCAAAAATACACTTAGGAAAAGGGCATTACTTTTGTTTGTGAAGACCATTTTAATGTAAGTACCTACTTCTATGCTGGTAATTTTTATTCTTGAATAGTTTGAGGTTATGTACCTATATGTCTAGGAATCAACTATAAAAACATCATTTTCTTACGACCACACATCGACAATGATATAAATAAAACATAGTTTAAATCGTACTCACGATAATGCTTTAACTCCTCTTATTTCCTTTGCATTAAAGCAGCTGTTTGATAAATTCAAGCATCAGCATAAATGAGTCTACTTTGGGCAAGTTATCAGTTTGTGCTTTTACAAAACCTTCGCCAGCCATATCTTTACTCACAAAATACGAAAGAATCGTCACTGAACACTGAACTAGTAAATAAGATATATTCTTCCAAAAGTTTTAAAATATTCTCGTAAATATCGAATAATTATGTCCACTTTACGTTGACTTTTAGAAATAACAAAAAAGCACACACAAACACGTAATGGTCTCAAAAAAACTTATAAATGATATTTTTACGTCGATGAAGCATTTAATTAAAATACAATATAAACACACAACTGCACATAACCTAATGCAATACCGGCCATATTGACATAAGTAAACACAAGAGATATGACATCACACGTATCATCGGTAGCGTTTGGAAATCCTCGGGTTGTGGTCGGAAAATGCATTGAAATTTGAATTTAATTTTGAAATTTTAGAGTAGTTTCCTATGGAAACTGGTATATTTCCCATTATTAGTAATTTCTGATATCATATTTACTATTATAAATTAATATCCAAGCAAAATATGAAATATGCGTGTACTCTATTCCTAGCTTATTGCTACTGATATTCAGTAGCTCTTCAGCATATGAGAGAGATTCCCCACAGCTACTTTTTAATAATCATTTCAAATATCGCGCATTTTTCAATAGCAACGAAAGGCAACAACAAACAAGGTAGTCCCTCTAGTACGAGTAGTACCATTTTATTTCATAATTTACTTAATTTATGTTAGATATTCACTTATCGAGTGCAATGGAAATCCAAGGTAAACTGTTGGAGAGCCTAGTAAAAATCAAATCCTCTAGGCTGGCCAGCATTGTCATACTGTCGTACTTTTAAATGCGGCCGCGGCCACTGTAACTAAGCTAAACGAATCTGTGCAAACGAATATTGAAATCGCATCTTCGTTTCGTTCGTTTTAGCCCGTGTCAGATTCTAGCGAGTTTTGCCCATTTGTTAGTTGATAATCGCACTTGTCAGAGGACTCATATTTGAGAAAGAATTGCAAGCAAAATTCGAAATTCGGTCGCAGTAGCCGCACCCAATTAAAGGAGAGAAAACAGGGTGTAAGTCGCTTTTCAGCTTTTTAGTTGATATATATTTTTTTTATTGGTGAACCATTTTACCTATTTAAAGCACGCCTCAGCGTGTTTATATCGAACTTTAAAACACGCGCGTGTTCAACAATATCAAATTTATAAATTGAAATGGAAAGTGCCGTTGGTATTGTTTGAAATATTAATATTTCGATTTTCCAAATCTTAGGAAATGGTATTTAAATTAATACTATTCACATTCACAGAACTCAATTAGGTTGAACTTCCATCAAAATACAAATTAGTTTATGTTCTTCTCACTTCCATGACAACGCAAGGTATACATCATATACATCACGAATTCAACCATTTGACATTAAGTTCTTATTTCCATCTATGATTTCCTTTTCTTGTTGTTGTAGTAGTTAAAGACCAGTATATATAATTTCAAAGTGCACCAATAAAAAAATAGCGTGAAGTATTCGTGGATAACTGGTCTTTAAAACACTTGCTCCAAAAATCGCGCGTGTTTTAAAGACCTTAATATCCACTCATACTTAAATTATTATACTATTTTGGTTTTTTTCACTGGAATGTTTTCAAACACTGCGGATAATTTACAGCTCCTCATCAGCTTCCAATTTGCTTGAGCTATTCCTTGAATAGTTCTTCAAATTATTTTTATATAAACTGTTGCCACTCGAAACCACTGGCGATCAACCTCAGCTTTTGGGTGAGTGACAAATTTGGACGAAATAGTGACTACTATGATTATACAATTTTTCCTGATTTCCAGAAATAACCTGTTTGAAAATAGTCAATATTCCAGAGAACAAACCTTTCTTGTTACAATTTGAATAATTCAAATTGGAAAAAGTAGAGGGTATCCTTCCGAGGATTGTGCACTAAAAGCTGCGGGACTTGCATATTGATAAATCCATTAACCCTTTCCCGGTAATTGTACAAACATAAACGGTCCGTTCTACTCGGCTATACAGTTGAGTAGTTAGATTCACTTAGCCAAAAAGCGAGCTATTTTCAGTTGCATTCATTGAATTCAATCATTTTTTTCACCTTCTATCTGGGGCTTAACAGTTTTATCATTTTGCAGAAACACTCATTGGGAAGAGTGAAAATTATTGCTTGCGCTTATAATAGAATAAAATTGAAAATTCAAAGCTCGCGTCAAAATCCAGTAGTCGTTCGTTATCGACTGATACAGAATGTGATGAATCGAAAAGGGCAAGCTATAACATTATTATTACAAAAACGCCAAAGTGCCATAAACAGAGTGTACTATATTGAGCTTCTTACAATTTAATATTACATCGAAACGCTCAATTAATTAGCCGGTGCTCGCTATGTTAGCAATAATCATTGACATGACATTTGACAGCTGGCAGGGTCCTCCCCTTTGAGACAGAACCACTCTTCGCAGCTATATAGATGTTTCTGGAATAAAGATTAAAATTAAAAATGAAATAAAGTGGTTTTATTCATTAATAATATAGGAACAAGACATGGTGTCAGATTCAATAGGTAACAGGTCAATCCAGTTACTATAGTAGTGTATTTGAAAAATTTGCAAAGGATTGGGACATCACCTTGGTAACATCAAGTCCAAGATATCCGAAATCAAATGGTTTAGCAGAGAGAGCATTGGGTATTTGTAAAACGCTATTAAAAAACTGTCAAGAAACTTCTCCGATATCTATCTTGCATTGTTAGAATACATAAATACACTTCTATCTGGCTTGAATGTATGACCAACGGAACTCCCACAAAATAAACTGCTCCGAAGTATAGTGCCTGTATCAGGGGCAATTTTAAGTGATCTGCCTGAAATTAATGATGAACAACTTGATAATAAAAGAGCTGTAAATAAACAATATTATGACAAAAATGCTCATAATCGTTCTGATTTCAAAGTCGGTCAAAATGTAATTATGAGGAAGGATGAAGAAAAATGTTCGGTCCCTGGTAAGATTGTCTGGAAAAAAAAACAATCCTCGTTCATATATGGTAAAAGATCATTTTTCTAAGGTTTTAAGAAGGAACTCGTCTTTTCTTAGACCTTCACCTAATACATTTGTCAGTCATGTCCCACCAGAACATGACGAAGATTTAGCATTATCGGTTGGACCCAGCTCCTTCAATCAAAAGGATTTTATTGAAAATCTCCCCAATATCGTTAAACCCAAGGGTAACCCTAATAATGGTAGTCTAACATAACCAGCAGAATCCTTTGATCGCACTGCTGTTAGTGATAATAATTTCAAAACTAGATCGGGTCGAATTGTGGTTAAACCTGTTAGATTTAGAGACTGAACACAATCTAATTTTTGTTTACAGCTTTTAGCCATAAGTATATTCTCATTACTCTATCTATTGTTTCATACTCATTTGTTATAAACCTCTGTGTCAAGAGTAAAAGGGGAAGATGTAATATTTTGAGCTTCTTACAATTTAATACTACATCGAAACGCTCAATTAATTAGCCGTTGCTTGCTATGTTAGCAATAATCATTGACATGACATTTGACAGCTGACAGGGTCCTCCCCTTTGAGACAGAACCACTCTTCGCAGCTATGTAGATGTTTCTGGAATAAAGATTAAAATTAAAATGAAATAAAGTGGTTTTATTCATCAATAATATAAGAACAAGACACAGAGGATGATACAAATTATTGGTAATAAGTTGTATAGTCAAATGCATAACTTCCAAATAAAATTTGTGAGATGAATAAGACAGACTTATGCCATTTTGACGGGAGAAAAAAGGATATGTATTTAGTTTTCAACGATTCTAAAAAGTTTTTCACCAGCGGAGTTTTTATTTAAATGTCAGTTATATCACTTTGACAATTCAAAGAGACAATATAAATAATAAGAAGCAATTTTCCGGTATTTTGCATTCTCAAGCAAAAAAAATGGTTAGATTATTTCGAGAATGAATTAAAAAGTGTAAATTCGTCAACCAGTGTGCAGGAAGCATCAACCATCATTATTTTCCCCGGGTTTATTTGTAATTTCACATTTTGGTAACCTCGGTGTCTTCTGATTTGATACACATATGGTTGGTGACCTTTGAACCCGCACGATAAGAGCGCTTTTGACTCTACCACTAAATGTGATATCAATATCTAATAGGACGATCTGAAGTCTGTGTGAAGATTGGTATATAGCTCATGCTGAATAACTTTTATGTTTTATATCTTATATATTAATTTTATTTAAGATGATATTTTTTCTCTTTTCTGGAGCCGCTCTAGTACCGGGAGCACTGCAGCTTGTTGTCGTATTGTACTCCACTTTCACATTAATTCCACTCACCCAGCCATTCTCGTACGTTCAAGTAGACGATATAGGTCAACTATATTATACAGAGCTCGGCAAAAGTCCGGGACCGGACAAATATCGCAGAAAATATAAATTTTCCGGCAAACCTTCTCGAACCACAAATTTCACTACTAAAACTATAATTTGAGATTATTTTGAAATATACAGGGTGTTCCAATAAAGTGTGGTGTATCAAGGTTATGTTTTTTCTTATGGAACACCCTATATTTCATTGCATTTTCCGATTGCCCCTGAAAAATAAAAGGTTCCTTTATTATGGTTACCAATACCTAAGTACAGAGGGTCCCGAGATATGCTGACTTTTTTAAAAATTTGAACATTTCGAAAAAAATCAATAACTCATTGATATAAGAAATTATAGCAAATTTTCTTTTTTATCTTGATAGTTGGACATTCGTTGAATGTATTCCACGATTGAATACTAAATATCTCTTTACAGTGTGTCCAGAATTTTCATCTTCATTATTGGATCATTCAATGTGCAGTATCAGGCTTATTTTGAATGGAACAACCTGTATTTTAATACTTCTTCATATTTAAAAAAACAGATTTTCAGGTCCTTGCGCCGGTCTTGAACTTACTCGTATATATCCCGGCCGCAGCGCCGTAAATCTTCTAAGAAATTAAAGCTCTCTGCGCTGTGATTAGAGTCACTGCTAATACAAAAACGTTACAATATTATCATTAACTACTTCACTCTTAGAAAACCCATCATACACTCTTTCTCTATTCAGACATCCTTTGTCCTGTTAACTATCGTCCTTTTTTTGCTGCACCTTGTATATTCACTTCAATTATGTCATCTGTACACAAAAACTGAAATTATTTTAAATCAATTGATTAATTTCTGGATATTCATTTCTGTTTGAGGTATCATGTTCTACTTTTTCCAAAAACAATACTCCCAACAAATCCAAAACGGAAGATTTAATCCGATACGAAGATGTTGATCTAAAACTTTGGAGTGAAACGTCCAATTGCTTTAGGTATCTGCATTGACTATTTAGTCAATGGTATCTGGCACGCTATTTGAACAAAGTTTTTTTTAACACGAACGGCTCTCAGTGAAATTGAAATATGTGGAACAATTTTAATCCGGGTCGATAATTCAGTAATGTAGACGATTAATTGTCAAGGCATTGAATTTTCTTTTTATTTCCGCTCTATTAGGTTCAACACAAATTATAGCAGATTTATTTTCAAAAACTCATCCTTTTATTGGGACTTACTACCCTAATTGTATTTTAAGAAAGCCAGTGTATTGTAAGTGTAACATTTCGGATCATTTGTGAAATTCGAGTAGGCAAATTCCGCAAAGTAAGTAATAACCATAAATATTTCCATGGAAATAAATCCAAAGGAGACAATGTGATAGGATGGTAACTGAGGGTAGAGCAATCATTTTGTTGAAGCCAAATATAATCAAATATGTCTCCGGCTAATTGACAAATTTTGGGAGCAATATTTTGCTGTACTAAATTTAAATCTAATTTATGGTGGGATACAATTTTCGTGATATTGCCAGCCCAAACATTCAATTTCAGAGGGCACTGGGTACGTAATGGATAAAACCAATAAAGTTTGTCCCTTAACCGATATTGGTCCCTTAAATGATTGCTACGGCCCAGTAATGGAAAAGTTCTCTCGTCCTTAAAATCTCAGTTTCTAGAGAACGCTTCGTTGTTATTCATTTTTTATCATTACTCACCGTACCGATAGAGCTCAATCGACATGTACCCGCATACTATTTCTTTCAAATAAGCAACTAGCTTATGCTATAAATTTGAGTAATGCAAATAATTGTACTTTTACAATAAACTTTAATATAAATAATTAGGTATTAGATTTTGACATGTAACTATTATTGTTAATAATAGGCATGGCATGGGAACAACAGTCTTACGACAAGGCCAATGAAAAGACGTGGTCCAAGAACCAGGAAGGTGATCTTCTGTGTCTATAGTTATTTCGTTGTTACTTTTAGCTGCGCTTCTACTTTTATGTACACCTATAATACGCACCTGCTCGTCCAAATTTCCGTACTTCTGTAATTTTTTATTCATTTTTATTCCAATCTTTTTCTCCATGATCTATAATGATTTCTGAAATATGAAGCCTTTCATTTCAACTGAATTGAGATTTACAATCACATTAAGGTTAGCAATACTGTGGATTTTTTTTTGGAATTCATTTCTATTTAAAATCCAAATTAATTACAATACAAAACTTTATAAGTAGTATTGCTCATAAATGGCACTTATTGAAGAACTTGAAGGCGTTTTATAACCACACTAAATTCCAATTTGGCTATCCGTTTTTTTTGGCATTTTTTAAAGTCGTTATCTTCATTTTTTGGCTACTTTTCATGACTTACTAGCAATCATTGCTACTTGGTTGCAATATTTAGTCTTAAACAAGATAAGGCGTCTTTTAAGAAAGACTGAAATTATTCTATGAAATAATGCTTAGAATATGCTGAACTTTATCATTTTTTCTGAATTATATGCTTCGATCTAGCATTATTTGCTTAGTAAATGGAATGTGTTACTTGGGTCGGCATGATTGTGGTCGGTCTGATATGGCTGCCGATCCACTAATTCAAAAAAGCTGTCATCTGAGAGCTCACGCCTAATAAATGAATATTTACCAGTTTGAGAGAGCTACCATGCGTGAGAGTTTACTATTCTAGGAGCTCCAATTTCTTAGTAAATAGACACCCTGAGGGGCTACTCCTATAAGATCTCTGTCGCTGCTTACGTGCTACCGCTAAACCGAATTCACGACGATGTAGCTGCTCTCATAGATTCTTCGCAGGATCACCATATTTCTCACAAGGGATTAATGTAAAAACGGACAACTTCATTACTGTTGAATAAACGTAATTAACCATAAATTATGGGTTATGTGTGATTTTGGCTTTGTGAATTAGGTATTTGCAATTTTGAGTGAGTGCGCATGCCCACTTTATAAAACTGTACTCTCCTAAGAGTTCTCTCTTTTTATTGAATAGACACCCATGTGAGAATTCAATTCTAATTGAGAATAAAACGGTGGCAAGGTGACGAAATGATATACGATTGCTGGCGACTAGTTAAACTTTTGGTTATCAATTTATCCGGTTGTACGGTGGCATATTATTGTATTCCATCGTGTACCGTCTAAAAACAGACTGATCTATCATTATCTCAGCCTTTACTCTTTCCGATCTAAAAACCATGCTGTTTATCTACTCTGATCTAGAAGCTACATTTATCTACTCTCATCTAGAAACCATGTTGCTTTTCTGCTCTGTCATAGTTTATGAAATGTAAATTTGCATTGAAATTTTTTTTATTATCACCTAAGCGGTGACGAAAGACGGCTCAACGTTCTATGAACACGTTTATCGATTCGACGAAGTGTATCTAAAAATAATTTATATATCAAGGGATGAAAAAATACCAACCTATTATTTGTATGTTGTTTGATAAAATAAAGGATATTCTAATAACATACTAGCATGCTGGGTAGCTCTAACAAATGTAATTCGTCATTACAATACGAAATTATGGTTATTAAAATAGTTTGAATCGTTCGTTAAATAAATTTTCACAGTTTAGTTGGAAAAACTAGTTTATGTTAATTTAAAATACACTCTACAACTGGAAAATTATTTGTATTGTTAGTATTGGGAAGAAATTGTAGTTATTACACCGAGAAAAAGATTTATTTGTGACAATCAAAATCTTATTATGTCAAATAAATATGATTTTCCATATGGCCTAACTAATATTTAATTTGTCGTTAAGAAAGGATTTGTTGCAAGTTCGGAAAGTTATATTGTTGATGAATAAAAACATATTCATTGTCATCAATAAAATAAGTTATCTATCGAAAATTACATTTATTCTTGAAAAAAATGTATCTTTGTCTCAAACAACATTTTTTGAGGTGTAATGGCAAAATAGTTATAATGATCTTTGAAAGCATTTAAATTAAATAAAGTAGTTTTCCAATAACAAATACTTATTTTTGCAAGCTAACTATAATGTTTTATTATAAAAAAATAACTTTATAGTATAATGACATTTCTTTATCATAAAAAAATGTATTGTATAGGTAAAATATATTTCTTCACCATAAAAAAGTATATTGTCTGGGTTAACGATATGTTTTTTATTCGTGAAAAATGTATCTTCCCAGCAAATTATATTTTTTTGTTGGAAACAAATGTTCCTTCTTCAAGAAAAATATCAATTTTTACTAAAATTCAACATATTTATCAAAACCGAACCATAATTTTCATAAACATTGTATTGCCTTATAGTGAAAAAATATATTTCCCTTAAAAACCGAATTATTTATGGTATTGTTTTTTGCTCATGGAATTTACCTACATGCACTATTCAATACACTAAGCTTTTGAAATGTTTTCAAATATTTAGAAATATATTAAAAGTTCACGGTATATTGAGCAGTATGGGTAACTTCCACACGGTTCTCTAAATAATTAGGTTACTTAGGAAAATATATTTTCCACAAATATTTGTCTAAGCCGTTTCCAGACTATGTCGAACAACAAAGTTGTCTTTCGTTTTGTATGTGTGGACTAGTCGATCGAATTGGTCGATGGTTAGTATGGACACGGATTAAAATTGAAGTATTAAATCAAGTTTAAATCTAATTAAAATTAATGGTCTCTATTTATGCATAAAACTGTTGAGTAGGAAAGCAGGATAGGAATAAAAAACTTGCTGCTGAATATTTTGGTCTAATTAAAAGAAAACTATACATTTTTAAAATAGATACCATCCATCTATAAAATGGAAACCATACATTGTTGAAATTAAACATACCTACATGATCTAAAACATAACCAACAATGGTATCCACAAGATAGCCTTGTCTATCCTTTGAGTGTGCTTATTAATGCTTTACCCATAGTAGTTTTTTGGAGTTCTTGGAGTAGATCTGACAGGTTTAATTGGAAATGTGTATGTTTGAGGTACATTTCGCTTGCTTGGTACTTCTACCTACTTGAATATAATTGTCATTTATTTCCTCACCTTCAAAGATATCTCACAATTCTTGTAATCGCCATAAGTTTAACAATTCATTAATTCTATTATTTTTGTCCAAAGCACTTTAACCACATACTTCACAAAAACAAAATAATTAGTAAAATTTCAAAAACTGATCTAATTTCACATGCAGACTGATGTCAAACGTATACAGGTGGTGACCGTTACTGAATAATAGGGAACGGTGGGGTGAGTATTCTTTGTTTCAATTGCCACATAATTTGTAGGCTAATGTGATTTCTCACGGGTGAAGAAATATAGCAAACGGGTTTTTTTTTCTCGTAACAATAAATGTACAATTACACTGAAATACTTATTTTTTCGGTATAAAGTATTTCGGTATTTAAGGCTAATAATCTGTAGGCTTCTTTAGAAAATGCAAATTTTTGTCAAAACTTTCAAATGATTTACTATGAATATTTAATTTGTTGTTTTAAAGTGATGGAATATTATTGAAGATGTTAGTTGAGGAAAATTTTACGATATCACACTAAGGATGGAGAGAGGGTCGAAAAATTTTTGAAAACGCCTCATGTAATCAATGGACGCCCCCTCAGCAGAATGTGTAACCGATTCATATGATTTAAAACAACGTTTTCCTATGTAGATACATAATTTCACTTATTTCTAACTCTAACTTACGCTTCATTCTCAATCACGACGACTTTGTCTTTAACTTTATTTGGAGTAAGTACCATACGTACCACAACATTTTAATAAGGCTATTAGAAAATATTATCAGGCCTAAAATTAACTTGAAGCGACTGATTGTATTGTTCGGAAAGATTTCCGGTCATGTTCTATAGTGGAGTCAATGAATACATAAAACAGGCAATCTTCGGAAGTCCTCAAGAACAGCTCCGATTTTGATGTTTTTTTTTTAAATTTTGTTTTCTCATATTCTTTAAAATCAGAAACCTCTTGGAGTGGGGACGGAGCTATTTATCTTGTTTAAGCAATATCTGTGATATTTATGCACAAAAAAAATTTCCACTATACAATATCCATTAAAAATTTGTAAATATATTAATGAATATTATAAACAATCATCTATAAGTTTGTTCTGTGCAGTAATGACATGGAATTAATTTGTGGACCAAAATATAAATTTTTCATAGACCATAGAAAATTCATTATTTCATATACAAAAAAGTACATTTTATTTTCATTCTCATTTCGCGTTTCGGGGACTTCTTCATCTTCTTCAAGTGGTGGGTGGTTACTGCAGTCATTTCCAATGCAAACTATGCAGGCTGGTGAGCAATGAAGACCACTTTTTCTGCAGCCACACGCTGAACCGCATCCTGTTTTCCAAGAGCAAAACATCAATTTTAAAACGTTGTCAGGGGCTGCTGGTTGTGTCATATTGATTGGTTTTAAATAATTCTCTTTTCGCCAACCCCATTCTTCAGGTGGTCTCGATGAATTTTTTTCCATTGCTAAACTTGTAAGTAGACTCTTTTAATATGTTGTTTTGCTGCCATCTTCTGTCGGAGGTAAGGAATTAAGTTGTATGCTTTTATTTTTTGAAGCTAATGCTATGAAACGTTCATATCGCAGTTCATGCAAGCATTTGGCAGTTTTAGTACCATACATTGCTAGAATACAATCAATACCATCATTTAAAAGCACTCCTTCATTCTGCTCTTCAACCAATATCAATATTTGGATATTTCTTTAATATTGTTTTTGTTGAGTAAACTCGTTGCAAGATATAATTTTTTGGTGGTCTTAAAAAAAACATTTTTTCATCATCAGGTGCTAAAGCCATCAATAAAACTAACACATCAATATCTTCAGCTACAACTACTTGAAGAGAAGAACAATCTCAAACTAGATATTATTTTCGCCTAGTTTTTTGCAGAGAAGCTTGATAAACCTATTTTTATTTTTGCTATTACCCAAAAGATTCTCTTTCGTTGTGTTTAAAGGCATGTCTCCTCCAAATAAATAATTAATGGAAGTATTGTCGATATATTTACGATTTCTCTCAGACACTTTAGTTCCCTCATTACTATATCCATCAAATACAACTTTAACATCAATGCCATAGTTATTACGTAAATATCTAATAATAATATGTAATAAGGATAATATATTACGGAGATTTTTTAACGAAAAAATAGAGACCAAACTGAATTTTTTATAACAATATCGTTGATATTGTTTAAACAATATAAATAGTTCCGTCCTCGCTCTAAGAGGTTTTTGATTTTAAATAATATAAAAAAAAAATAAAAATAAAATTCATCAAAATCGGAGCTGTTCTTGAGGACTTCCGAAGCAAAGGCTTCATTGACGCGACACGTTATTGTCGGCAGACATCGAAAATTGATGCTATATAAGATCGAATGCATGCTACTGCCAATGTAATTGGAATATAAATACAGGTAAGTGATTGATTGATGTTTTTAATTATTCCCATACGACATCGTAGTATTGCTGGAGTATTCAATTATTGATTATAAAGACTGAAGCAAGAGTTATGTCGAACTGAGGTTATTTTAAACATATCAAGGATGAAATTGGAATTGACGCTCTTTATATTTGTAATCATTTGATTTCAACAAATTCGAAAAATGTTCATGATAATAATATACAGTGTGACCCATTTTGTTTGGAAGCACCCCCATAAAATCCGAATTTTTCAACCGATTCTGTTTTAATTTTTTTTTGTTTTGGCACAAATTTTCATAGCTTAATTACTATTTTCAAGGCCCCCTATGTTAATTTTTCTTTGCCAAAAAAGACAAAAGTACATTAGGCAATTTTTATCTCAAATATAACTATACCACTGAATTCAGAATCATCAAAAATGTAAACAACCAAAATTTTATGAAAACATTTTTATTAACGACCAAGTTATTACAACATGAATTTGGAAAAGTGGTATTTTCAGTAATATTTTACGTAGAATGTAGACAAATTTTTGAAAATGGCAACATGGTAAACGAAAACAAGGACTCACTCATATTGTACAGTAGAAATTCGAAGCCGATAACTTAACCCGTTCTGGAGTTATAGCTTCTGGAAGTAATGTAAAATTGCGCTTAATAATTTCATTTATTAACAAAATGAAATCAACGTAAGTGGGCTTTGATTTTGAAATTTTATTTATGTCAGTAAATAGTAAGCTTACTGAATGTTCCAAATATTCAACTATTCAAGACTAAGTAAAAATTGTACTTTTTTGTGGTTACAATGACAAAAGTGAACGAGAAGTAATAGAAATAGCGGAGACATCCAGATCGCCGTATTTGCTGCTTTGTAGTGCACAAAATTAAAAAAAAGTATTTATTGAGACTTGAGAAATGACCAAACGTAGGTGTTTGAAAAAGAAATTGCAGGCAAGGAATTTTAATGACCGTATTGTCATGGACTAGGTACTTTGCCAACAATCCAAATTATTAAGCACAATTTTACATTACTTTCAGAAGCTACAACTGAAGAACGGGTTATCGGTTTCAAATTTTCACTGTGCAATATGTTTGAGTCCTAGCTTTTGTTTACCATGTTGCCATTACAAAAATTTATCTATATTCTACTTAAAAAATTTATGAAAATACCACTTTTTCGAAATTCATGTTGTAATAACTTTGTCGTTAGTGAAAATTTTTCTATAAAATTTTGTTAGTTTACATTTGTGATAATTCTGAATCCAGTGGTATAGTTATATTTTAAAAAAATGCCTAATGTACCTTTGTCTTTTTTGGCAAAGATAAATTAACATAAAGGGGCCTTAAAAATAGTAATTGGGCTATGAAAATTTGTGCCACAATACTGTTTTTAATACTAAATCCAAGGTAGGTGAGAAGGAAGAT
Source organism: Galerucella pusilla (assembly GCA_910591695.1). Classification (NCBI taxonomy): domain Eukaryota; kingdom Metazoa; phylum Arthropoda; class Insecta; order Coleoptera; family Chrysomelidae; genus Galerucella; species Galerucella pusilla. The sequence continues at coordinate 14,948 of CAJUYI010000773.1, forward strand.
GTGTTTTAACTTAATGGCATGCAAAATGCTTGAAGCCTTTAAATATCTAGAATTTCAGCAAGCTACTAGACTAGAAACAAGCAAAAATAAATACTTAAAGGTAACTATTTTATTGAAAGCCCAGTTGAACACAGGAAATCTCACCAGAATTAACACTTACGACATATTTATTTTTTTTCACAAGCTTCCCTGGCCCATGAAACCCTATCCCAGTATCTTAAGTTGCTTTTTAGCCATCTGTATATCAAGGAAGAGGTTTTATTTTATTTCATATCATGGTAAAGATGATGTTTTATTCAAGAGTTTCAGGTTAAATTTTCATATTTTGTATCAGAGTTTTCAGTTAAAATATAGATAGTTCCTGGTGGAACTCCCTGTATAAAATATAATATCTTGTTTACCAAATAGGCCCTTAGAAGTCGAACGTTCTGACATTATTAATACCTAAGCTTATAAGTAGAAGCAGTCAGAAGAGCCCTCATGCATACAGGGATGAAAATTATGATGAAATTCTGTGTAGCATAATCAAGAAAGTGGATTTTTTTAACAAATGAATTCATACGACATTTGCCTATTCACGCGCATGAAATGAGAAAGTGCTGTAAAATCTCTTGTGATATAAAATCCTTACCAACAATGTAAAAAGTGACTTCATATTCCTTTTGAGTTACTCGTAAAAAGCTGAAAGAAAATAGCTGCATGTAATGCAAGAAAATCCAGAAAAAGGGGAAAAATTGGTGAAAGTTGATATTGCGAGTCGAAGAGATATTTTCTCTCTTATGTACGGTCTTCAGCAAAATCGAGAACGGTGACGATAAGGGTTGTAAGTGTGTAAGGGCGCTGTCTGCTATGGCAAGCTCATAATGTATTTATGACGGAAGCCGTGCCTGATAAGAGAACACGTGTATTTACCCTCTAACCGTAATATTTATTTATTCAGTCATAGTGAATAAGTCGATACTACCTCGATATGATAAAAATGGGTATATTTGGACATGTTTTCATATGGAAACAGAAAAGTTCGATGTGAACGAAGCATCCTATGATGATATCGATTAATTTAATATGGCAATTGAATATGTTTCAATCTTTTATTCAAAAGGATAAAATAATAATGTTATATTACAACCAAGTACCTATAGTTCATTTACGATAAGTTTGCAATAACAAAACATGACAAATGTTGTACAATCAAAGTCAAATGAAACGCACAACTAAATTAGTTTGAGACTGCGTTATTTAAACATCTGCTATCCCAATCAAACAGATCTACGTTTTTTAGGCCACAATTGAATTTCTAATACATTTTAGCGAAGGCTTACCATAAATTATTGAAACTAATTGAATCTTTATGAATTTTGGTGTTTGTCTTGTGCGCTTCATTTGACTTTGACTGTACATTGTTGCCACATTGTAATTTTTTTCCAGCTGTTGGCATAAAATTATTTTTTACTTTTCCTCTTAACAAGTGAAAGAAGTACATTGATGAAGTCAGATCATCGATAAGGCCTCTCGATGTTATTTCATATTAAAACGAAAGCATTTGAACATTCGGCACTATACTTTTGTGCACCTCAACTCCAAACTTTTAACACAAAACTTTCATGTTTATATGCTATATTAGCGGTCAAGACACAAAGTTTTATCACATTTTTCTTGGTGAGCATTCATAGAAGATTTTTAACATATCTTCTCCGCTGCACGGTTCATGAAAGACTTTTAACACATCTTCTCTGCTGGACAGTTAATAGAAGACTCCCCAAAAAATAGCGCCAGAAAAAAAATTTGCCGGTCATGAACAACCCTGATTTGCTGAATTCAAGCTGGATTCGGGGCAAATAATTAACGGACAAATTCTTTAAAAGTGGTTAAAATGAACACGTGTCCCACATCAAACAAAAAAGCGGCATAAAAACAACGACAGAAAAGGGCATAATTCTTAGTACAAACGGTAGGGACGTGTGCAATTTAAAAACAATTTTGTTTTAATTTTTTAGAACGGCGGTACGTAGAAAAGGGGTTTTAGCGATATTCGTTTCATAGACAAAGGCGTAGAAAAAGGGTTTGAAGAGAAATTACTTGGAAGTTAGATACAAAAAATAACGATAGATATTCTATAGATATTCTATCGTTACAAGTTGACCACAGCGAGTTGGTGGTTAAATAGATACAATTGATCAGATTCTAAATCGCTAGTAAAAAATATATATCTCTCCAGCAACTAGACACAAGCACTTGAAAAACTGATCTGAAGTCGATGGGTTTGGTTCTACATGGTCACAAGAAAGTGGGTGAAAATCTCTAGAATTGTGATTAATCTAATCCTAATAAAGACAAGCGAAGCATTTCATCATTCATTCGTCAAAATACACGACAGACTTAATAAGCAAACGACTCTCTAAGTCCTATTAGGGTTGCTGACTGTAAGTTAAATGAGCACTCAAAGCTCATAGAGTTGACAGACGAAGATATGTGCAAATTATCTCATCTAGAGGAGGAAACTGCAGTGCGATGAGAAATGCCACTGGTAAAAGAAGCTACCAAAAAGGTCAGAGGATAATTGGCAACATGAAAATAACCAGACTGGAGAATGTAAACTTAATTTAGAGGACCGCAAAAGGTTCCAGAGGAGTGGGCTATTGTGTGCCGGAACTCAGCATTTCCTGAATTCCACAAACATTACAAAAAACGTAACGGGAAATTCTGAAATAGCAACAAATATGTCACATACAGTAACATCTCTGGAATATAAATATAACCTACATTCATCACATTTATATTCTGGAAGTTTTTCCCTACGGGTGTTGGGAAGAGGCTGTTATATTTTTAGAGACAGTTTTCGTCTCAAATAACAAAATTGGGAATGTATAAATGTATTTCTATCTCTATTCTTTCATTCCGATGTCAAGTCTGAATTTTCAACTAATATCTTGATTTAGCATGACTAATCGGGACGAAATAAATTGCCCCTTTACCTTGGTGCTAATTAGTTGGATATTTGGTTACCGTACTCAATATTTTTATCGAAAAAATGGTATCCTGCAATAAAACACCCCCCCTAAAAATTGAAAATTTTGGAAATAAAATATAATATGGCCATTTAAGAAAGGTATTTCACTGAATAGATTGTGGAAGTGAGCAATAGTCTCGAATATCTAAAAAATAGTGGGTGACAGAAAAAATAATGCGGAGCATAACAAATTACTGACAATTTAAGACCAATATGACCAAAAAAATTATTGACAAATGAGCTGCAAGATAATATCATACTATAAAGAGGCCTCACAAATTTGAAGATTACTTTTCAAAGAGTAGACCGTTCACTAAGGACAAACATCTACTTCTCGGGCTATATGCCACGACAAACAATGAATTACAGTTCCAAGTTATTGAATTTTCCTAATAATTGTTTATTAATTGTTTATAACTGGTTAGACTCCGTTTCATTGAGGAAGAAGCCACTATAGAGTCTAGAAGTTCCAGTTGTATGCGCGAAGAAGCTGCACGGAGTCTATGGGCTAATTACCTTACAACCAAACATGAATTATCGAGCACTCAACAACTTTCTTAACAATTTGCAAAATGTTTTAAGCTGGTCCTTGCATTTTCGATACCATGAACATTTGGATTTCTTTGACTGGTTCCTTTCTATAAGACACCGTCAATAAAAACAAAGCATAGGTATACAGTGTGGAAACCACTTATGGAATAAAATTCTTTATGTCATCATTTTAGAAAATGATAAAAAATGCCGAGACAGGTGAACATAAATTTAAATGTACAGGGTGATTCACGCAAGGATGCCATAGTTAGTGTTGTTTTTTCTTAATGAAACACCCTGTATATTTGCATATTTTTGGAATCCTCTTAATGAACCGATTCCAACAAACTGAATAATGTATGGTCAATTATAAATTATACAGGGTGAAATTTTAAAATCAATAATTCATTACACTTAAAATATTGGTACTTTTTTAAATTGGCTAAATATGGATTTATCAAAAATCTGAAAATAACTAATTATTAGACGTATTTGTATATCAAACAAAACCTGCTACGCCCATGAATTTTATCATAAATACCTAAAAATTGCCTGAAAACGCCAATAATTAGACAAAATTGGTAAATAATGTGGATTGTTTTGAATCGGTAAATAATGTGGATTGTTTTCTATTCTGTCAGTTGTTGATGTGTTGACAGTTTATACTGAAAAAGTAGAATCTTTGTCAAATACTCTTTCCTTGTCGACATAACAATGGAATTTTTAACTGAGACTCACCGAATTGAGATTTTAATGATGATCGGGTACGGGGATAACTGCAGAAGTCAAGTTGAAGTGGCAATCACAGGTATCCCGAATTGCCTGATATTTCACAAAGTACTGTGTCTAAAAATTCATGCACAATTCAGAGAACTTGGACATGTCAAACCATTGAAACCACACTTTGTTGCAGATGATGTGAAAGTGGATATAAGTGTCGAAGAGAATCCAACTTCAAGTACACGTCAAATAATTGCCCTTGAAAATAATGTTAGTCATACAACTGTTCTTAGATGTCTTCATGAAGAAAAACTTCATCCCCACAAATTAACTTTTGTGCAGGAGTTAACAGAAGACGATCCAGATTGTAGAATGGATTTCTGCGAAAGATTGATGAATGAGCTGAACAGGAATGAGATAGCTCTTGGTACTATTCTTTTTTCTGGCGAATCAACATTCACATTGGATGGAGAGGTAAACCGACAGAACTGTAGACATTGGTCAGCAGAGAATCCTAATTGGATGCGTGAGACACATACTCAGTACCCTCAAAAGGTGAACGTTTGGGCCGGTATCATAGGCGACCATATTATTGGTCCTATATTTATAGATGGAAATTTGACAGCTGAAAAATATTCTGATATGCTTAGAAATGAAGTTATTTCTGCGTTGGCAAACTTATATCTCAACGCAATAGATCCTAGCTTACCGAATGAAAATGTTTGGTTCCAGCAAGACGGGGCAACACCCCATTATGCTTTAATGGTAAGAACTTATTTAAATGAAATCTTCCCCAATAAATGGATTGGTCGAAGAGGTACTATTAAGTGGCCAGCTAGATCGCCAGACCTTACGCCGTTAGATTTCTTTCTGTGGGGTTATCTCAAAAACAATAAAAATTCTAGGACCCAGTGACACCTACGGCCTGACGACTTCGACAATT
>CAJUYI010000773.1:40151-65168 GCA_910591695.1 Galerucella pusilla
CAACTACTTGCCACTCTGCGAGCAGTCGCTCGGTACTCGCCGAATGCCGCATGTCTGGCGCCGCCTTTAGGTTCACACTCAACTCCTCCCAGCTCGATGTCTATCTCACTTTGTCTCCGTCTTTTCTGGTATCCTGGAGTTCCCAATCGAACGATATACAGATACCGAGTGTCTTTTGTAGTTGAAGGTACGAGCGGAGTTATTAGTATACCGGCTGGACTGTTCGCAGTGAATTATTTAATTATTATAACGATATATTTTTTATTGAAAAGAAAATGCCACGAGTGTGTTGTGTGGAAGGTTGTAGAAGTAGAGATGGAGAAAAATATCCTCCTTCAGATTCATTTATTAAAAAGATGTATGCACCAACATTCCTGCGACATATGTATTGCTTTCAATGAACAAAATAACTTAACTGAAAAATCAACTATTTTTTCTCAGACAAGGGCCATGTAAACAATTAAAATTTTCCATTTGGTGGGCTCAATGGAAGTACCTAGTCTGAATTTTGTTGAGTATGTTACCCAACTTGAGAATATATTTGTAGCCAACTTCAATAAGTTAGCATGTAATTATTTTATCGGAGCGACATTGGAAGATCTTTTTAAAAACGTATCATTCACGCATCCTTGTCAAAATTTTCCCTCAAGTTATTTCTTATCCCTGTATACAAGAGTGCGTTTATATTATACAATAAAATTCGCGAATCGTGACATGAAAATTGAAAAATCCTATAAACCTGATACTAAATTACAAATATTACAAAATTATTGGTACCTTTTGTTTTGCTTTATTCTATAAGTTTGGCTTAAGATTTAATTTTTTTACTAAATGCAATTATTCAGCATTGTTTTTATAATGAAAACCAATTCTAAAGTACCTATGTTGGATCTGGTATAATTTTCAATGACTGAATAGTTGTTTATGTTCTCTATTTTTATATTATAAAAATATTATATTTGTACATTTTCAACGATTTATTTTATTTATATAATGTAGTAAAAGCTATTCTATGAATGAATGAATGAATGAATGATTCTAGCTTATTTCCCATAATTAAATGCAATTAAATACATAGCAAAACAAAATCGTTTTTTGAAATAAGTTTTCTAGCCTAACGTACATTTTTATCAGCCCCCGTACCAAACACTCCATTTATAAATCAACAAAACATGAAGATAGTAACTCGCGCGACCCCTGTATATACCTACGACACACGAGTGCTTTTGGCAAGTCTTCAGCAGCGCTACATGGAAGAGCCGAGTACTTATCTTGACTGTTTCCCAAAAAAAATTTTTCTGGATTGTCAAAATTTCCTAGCGAATTGCGGATAAATAATTCATTGAAACAGTTTCATGTATATCACTATAGTTGAGAAAATTTGGAGTCTGCAACATGCCATGCTCCTAAGACAAAAGGAAGAAAGTGGCCCAATTACATTGCCACCAACCAAGTTGGTTAGTTATATATATGCGGTCCACTGTGTCGCTAAAATGATTTACTACATTAGTAATTCCCGCCAGTGGCGTCGTGATTGTGTTGCGTTTTGATATGTAGAACGGTGTCTTATTTCGACTAGCTATGTTTTAATTATAACTATTTGCTGAACGACCAGTAATTTTTATAAATTTGATTAACTGGTGAGTAATTAGTATGGTATTTAAGAGACCATTGGAAACGACAGTTCCAGTTGATCTATTGCGAGAATCTGATAATTTATAGAAGATATATGCGTGCCATTAGGCGGCGTTTACCATTAATTCGATTATAAATCACCACCGATCTTCACATTGAGTTTAGAAAGAGTATACCTACTGCAAACCTACCTCTATCGCTCTTGCTTTTACGCGGCGTTAATAGATATAAATACCATGGAAGTCAAATGAGATGAATGTTAGTTTTTTCAATCCCATTCTTTTATTATGATAATTTGCAAAAAATCACATTGGAATGTGCAGTGTGGAGCACAAAGCACCCTTGTGGTGTGGAGTGTGCAACAAAAAATAAGTTAGGTTAGGTTGGTATTAGTAAAATTTGAGCTACATTTTGGAATAAATTAACTAAAAATTCGAATTTATAACCATTTGAATAGTTCGCCATTGCGTTTGTGACGTCACCTTTGTGCGATGAAGTTATCGACAAGCCATTAACTTCAAACGTGTGAAGAAAGGACATGCGAACTAAAAACATCAGTCTACAGCTGTGTACGGACAAAGATGGAGAGAGTTATTATATGAATATTGAATAACCCACATAGTCCGAAAAAACTCTTTTTCTACGACAACCTCGATAAATATTCATTTCATAACAACTATATCTTCAATCATAAACAAGCACATTTTGTACAGAGTTTCATTTTTGCATCGGCTGCCAGGCAAGTTGCCAAGCAACAAATGCGAAATGGAATATTTCGTATTAGGTCTAGATTCACTCTAAAATCATGACGACTACGGCTTGTCAAATTGTGACGTCTATCGACAAATTGATTAAATGTCAGCAGATCGTTTCTGTCAAAGTTGAAGGTAACGAGTAATTTCATAGTTGTTATCTATAAATGAACGATGTTTTGTCATAGAAAAAGTATAGTATGCACTTCGCAACAAAATGGCCATTGTGCACTCGTATGAATTGCACCACTTGCCTTCGGCTCGTGCTGCAAATTTTATACTCGTGCAAAATGGGCTTCATTTTATGGTCATTGCATATTTCATCCATATTATTACAAACGAAATTTTTTATTCGATTGTTTTTTATCCAAATGGCTGAAATGTATAAATAAAGTAGGTGGGTAGTAGGAAAATATTGTATGAAACTCGTGTCTGAAAGCCTTTTTTTCGACAATATTTACATATTCGAAAAAATTCTCAGTTTTTACATGAATAACTATAGCGCGACAACTATAACGGCAACTATAACGCGACTAAAACTAAACCATGGTTGCTTTCCGGCGCACCTTCATAAATTGGGCATTCTACAATCTCCATTTTGCAACTGCGACAACGTATCGATCGGTGATACTAATCATATATATCTAGAGTGTAAGAAAAATGAAGCGGCTATATCTAATTTATATATCTCTTTAAAGGAACATAACTTTCCTCTTCCACTGAATATTAGTTCTCTCCTGGCATGCACAGAAAAAGCTACTTTAGATTCTATAATAAACTTCATTAAGCAAGCAAAAATAGATCTTTTATCTAGACACATTTAATAGAGAGCAATAAAAAAGTTCTGTGGCCAATAGCCTTCAGCTGAGGCCATCCCTGCTTCCACACACACACAACTATTTTGACCTTACACGAAAATTTTTGCCTAAACAACAATGAATTATTTAATACCTTTTCGTCCAAATATTTGAACCATGAATCTATCGGATAGAAATTTATTTTTTTATTCAAATAATGGAAAAGAAGGTTTCAACTGGAAACCCCCATTATTAATTGATTCCACTCGAATAAAAAATTCAGAAACAATTTGTAAAAAATTTCTCGAGAGACCTTGTACTTTACTTTATACAATATTTCATAAGCCGTTCGTTCTCTAAAATTATAAATGTCATCAGGGATATTAAAATATCATAAATTATACAAGGAACATTATACAAACATATAAACAATGACATAATAACAGCTCTGGATATATTTTTTATGATAAGTCTTGTTTTTATTACAGTGACCGAGAAATGTGTCACGAACACATAGTTGAGCTGTTTTAGTAAAAAGTTAAGCTATCCCAGTAGATTAACTCAAGTCTAATTAACTTTATCAGATAATTGTGTCGTTTAGTCTATAAAAGCTGTTGTTTTTTTCACCGCAAGAAGTTTCATTAAAGTAAAAGATTATATATTGTAAATGTTCATAAATTACTTGCGGATCATACTGCCATGTAAGAACGATCGGGGAGAAGGGTATACTATTTCCTCAACTGAAATAAATTAGGCCCTCATCGAAGTTTATAGTTTAATAGTATAAGTTTTCCCTGATTTCAGATCTCGTATCTGGATTACTGATCCTATTTCTAGAAATTATGGTCCATTTCCGTTTTGGTGAAATAGAAATTCACTCTTCTAATAGAGTATTTTCATTTTATGGTTATTGAAAAAGTTTCTAATACATTTAGTTCGTCTATGAAGGCATGCTTACATTGATTTTTCCTACGACTATTTCGCACTGTCCCTAAAAGTACACCATATCAATATGTTTGAAAAACTAACTCAGCAGTTGTCTATATTGTTCTCTCCTAATTCATTGCATTCCCACAGCATTTTGGAACTGATTACACAAAAGCTCAATGCTTTAATGGCTGCTTGACTGCGACTTCATGATATTCCTTATTTTTCTATATTTTTTGTCAATATTGAACTGGGCACACTTTCTTATGGCGGGAATTTGCTCATGAAAGATACTTGGGCATTTTATTACGCTTTCAGAAAGCTTGGTTCTTGGACCATGCACTCCTAGATCCCAGTTCCTTCTATTGCTTTTGAGCCGTCTGTGTACCATTTTTTGTGTGTATTTTGGAAGCCGTTCTGATGCCGGGAGCACTGCAGCCTGTTGGCTCATTGTACTCTGCTCCGACATTTAAATGGATGTCATCCATCCAGTTATCCCCGTACCTTCGAGTAGACGATATAGGTCCATTGGATGCGTGCCATATACTTCAGGTGGCACATTGGCTTCTCCGAAGATTGTTAGTCTCCTCGAGGCCAGCCTCACAGTCAGATAAGATATGGGTTACGGTCTCGGTCTCCATGACACAAAGTCTGCAGATGAGGTCCCCGTTATATAACCCTATTTTATGCAGGTGATCTTTTACCGGGGTATGACCCGTTAGATAACCTGTAATAATTCTTAGCTTATTACTACTGATATTCAGTAGTTCTTCGGCCCGTTTTACACATGTATCACCTATGAAGGTTTTACTGTGTACCTGCTTTGGAGTGTTCCTCCACTCAAGTCTATGTTGGCTTAGTACCCATTATTGTATTTGCCCTCGAACTACCTTCTTTGTGGTCCCAAGAGCTGGTTCTGATCCAACACATGATGTTGCTGAACATCTTCTCGCGAGTTCATCAGCTTGTTCATTTCCACAAATACCGTTAAGTCCCGGCATCCTCAATAACGTGTGGTCTGCTAGTTCATTTAGTTCTTTCTGGCACTTTTCTACCAGTCTGGATATTACCTGGCGGCTATTTAAAGCTACAAGGGCTGCCTGGCTGTCAGTTAGTATGTTTATCCTATGAGTGTCATTCCTATGTTTGTTAATTCTGACACATTCCAGGATAGCATAAATCTCTGCCTGAAATACATAGGTGTGTTCTCCTAATGAGAAGGAGCATATTGTGTTTCTCATTTCACTATACTCCTGCCCCTCCCTCAGTCTGTGCTGTGACCTGTCTGTATACCATGGAATGGTAATGGTATTTGGATCTCATATGAAGTACTCATTACCAATCTTCTGCGATACACATAGTTGCAAACACAAAGACTTCAAACGCAGAAGAGAGATGACTTCACTACGAATTGTATTCATAGCCACTTTATTCTTCAGATTCAGCCACTAGCGATTCTTCTATTTCCAGATATTCATAAAGTGGTCAACAAAGAAGCTGCTTTAAATAGGAATAAACAAGGAAAATTGGAAGGTAAGAAGAGTGTTAGATATCAAGTTATATGTGCTGAAATAGCGCAAATCGAGTCATAAAAGTGATCATATTAAAAACTACTTCAGATTGTTCAATTATATAGAATTTCCATTCGAATAAGCACCGATCCTATACCATACGAAGATTTTCTAGTAACATGATACTCTGAGAATAGTAAATTGCTTTTACCAAAAATCCTACCCTACGTAACATTATGCCAAATCATGATTCAGCTATGGCAACTGAGAACCCAGACAGCAGAAGCCGCAGTTTGATTTTATCAGACATGTCATTAAAGACGCCACGTTTGATGTCTACTCACCATGAGCGTAGCTGACAATACATTGTTTTTGCTTGTTATTTCCAATAAATTCGATTTTTAAGCAAGATTAATGAATTCTGTTGATTCCGAGCTCGGTGTGATTTCCACGTTGCGGGTGATTTGTTATTGACAGTTCATTTTTCTGATTTTGAGATTTTGGAATGCGCATCAACCGCTATGGTTATTAGCGCCCAACAATTTATTCACAATGGATAGAATGTTATACTTACATACTATAATTATTGAATGTTATACAGTGAGCTAGCCACTTTCGACTTGCGCCTGAATAAGACATGAGGTAGCCTTGAGAGAAACGAGTGAGTCCAATTCTTAGTCATCTTGAAATTATTTGATTCATTCCATTGGTTGGTAGGAATTTCCAGGCAGCTACACTTTTAGTCATACTCCTCAATTTTGATGGAGAACAAAAATAGCAATTTATCCAGTAACTGATGAATCACTATTTAAGAAAGTTTCACAGTTACAGTCTGTCACAGTATTTCTTGACATTAAAGGACAATTGAATCATCTGTTGCAGTTTTAACCTTAATATATCTACCTTTTCGTTTTCGATTATCCCAGTGTTATGAAACCAGAATGAGAACCAGAGCTTCAACAAACAGGAATACGCAGTTCTGTTGGATTTGCTGCTAAAAAAGTAATAGCCGAAGTATTTTTCAATAGTAATATGTAAAGATCAACGGAATGTTCGCGGATAGCAGATGAAAGGACACACTCCGATTCGAATTAGTTTGTTATGTCCTAACAAAATTTTGAATGAGACATTGCTCAGACACTAGACCACAATCAACCTTTTTCAAATCAAATAGTCATGTGAGAGTTCACTTATGTCAGCAATAAACTGAACAAGCCAATTTGGTGTAGTCAAATTTCATGACAAGGTCGCTAGTACCTCCTGTATTCAGGCAGACCAGAAGGCTATGAATTGAGGTATGTGGAATGGGAAAACAAACCTCCTTAGCAGCACAGAATTCTAGGGTGTAATACTTAGAAGACTACTGGATAGTAACAGGAACATTTACTAAAACTAAAGCCTATGGATATCGTGATATTCTTTCGGGGAACAGGTCTAAAGGAAAGACTAGTCTCTGGTAGCTTCCTTAGGAACTAAGTAAAATGAAGGGAGCACAGTAGATCTTTTAGGCTTATGTAAATGTTACGCCAATATATACCTATATACATCGCTGGTACCTACGTTTTGTTGATCGCAGTAAGATTACAGCAACCTCATTTTTATAACAAATCTTCACCCATTTGTAGCATAATTTAAGTTTGAATATACCTATACCTGCTCAGGCAAAACAAACCGATGATTAGAAATTTCCATGCAAAACTATTTGCCAACAGTAAAATATCCTTATACTAGAGAGGCAATATGTGTGCAAAGTGTACCTGAGATGAGTACCATTAAATTCCTAAATTCTATTTCCAATCAATGATAGATTCTGCCTCAATGCCTCCGACATTGCCCAGTTCAGTTAAAACCGAATAAATGAGGTATTCTTAGAATCATCTCACTGACTTGTATTTGCCGTTTAAGTATATCTTATCCCAATGAAAGACCCCGTATATGCAAGTGAAGTTTCTTTGGAGCCTCGTCTACGCTTATGGATTGTTTTCACTGAACACAAGCAATCTAAATTATATCTCACACCGCTTTTGAATCTTATTAGATCTTTGTGAGTGTTATTAAACGTACCCACTTGTCGTCACGTGCTAGGTAATTTATTTTATTCTGGATCGTCAGAAAATAAAATGAAAAATACTTCTTTTCTTCAAAAGACCCAGAGTGAAAAGGAAAGAAATATTTACTGGTATATGTAAATGAATTTTGTATTTATATTAACAGAGAGCTGGAAAAAAATAATTAGAATTAGACTACTATTACTACTTCTACTAAATGTGCAGGCGAGCCTTGACCTAGACAAACTCAAGCCAAGGTTCCGGCACTGAAGCCACTGGCGGGCCCATTGTGCCATTCGTGCTACCCATGAAGCCAAGCCCTCCAATAAAGGCCACAACCTTTTTCAGTGGATGCCTGCTTGTGTCTCCAGGGGCCATGACAGGGACTCCGAAGATTCGCCTTAGTAATACAGCCCAGTGTGGACACTCTAAGAGAACATGGACTGACGTTTCGTCAGTCATGCCGCAACCCCTACATAGGGAACTTTCCCCTACTCCTAGGTTATAGAGGTGCTTCCTCACCTAGCCCTGTTGGGAGTCCTGCTATCTTCCTTAACCTACTCATTGGTACTTCAATAGATGTCCCAGCGTATTCATCAGTCCATCCCTACAGTAGAAGTTTGGATTTTCTAGCACCCTGCAGAGCATTCCAATGAGCGAGGTGCTGGTTCCTTAGCCACTTCCTCGTCTCCCTGCATATTGTTTGTTTTGTCAGGCCGAGGGTCGGGCCCGGGCCGCAGAAAGGAGCTGCCCCTCCTTTCGCATCCAGTGCATCCGCCATTTCGTTGCCTTCAAAACCAGAGTGGGCCGGAATCCATTTTAGCCGCACTGCGTTCTGACTTGCAAGATCAGCAAGTCGTTCTCGACATTCGTCAGCAAGTCCTGAGTTGATGGTATATCCACTCAGGGCTTTAATTGCTGCCTGACTGTCGGTGTATATGGTTATGCGTCGATTCACATAACCTCTGTATAGGTTTAACTGCGCACATTCCAAGATAGTTCTTGGGTTCCTAGAGTAAATTCCAGCCCCTGCTCTATCACCAGAGCATAAGCCATCTGTGATCCAGACTGACCCATGAGGCTGTGTATTCGTCTATTTCCACCAGGATTCTCTATCCCGGATCATAGCCCCATATGGGGTTGCGAAGTAGTACTTGCGCAAGCATTGGTCAGCTGCTCGAGCCAGAACTGGAACATCTTCCAGGAGCCGGAGCTTCTTGACGTATCTGCACTATTCCCCTTGGCACGTATCCCAGACGCTTCAAGCGCAGGAAAGCCCTCCCCGCCTCAGCCACGATCACATGGCGAAGAAGCCGAAGACCAAGGATCACTTCCATTGCAGCAGTTGGTGTAGTCCTCATGCAGCCAGTTGCCTCCAGACCGACCACCCTTTGGAGGCGTGTCAGTTGCGATCTAGCCGTGACCAAGGTTACCCTCGGCCACCAGACCAGAGCCGCATATGTGATCATAGGCAGCATGATCTCTCTATAGAACCATATGATCTTTTCGGAGGTCAGTCCCCACCTCTGACCAATGGCTCTCCTACAGGCCTAATACTTGTTTGTCACCTTGCTTAGGCGACTATCAAGATGAGCCTTCCATGTCAGTGATTTATCAAGGATCACTCCTAGATACTTCACCTGTTCAACCACCAGTAGTGACACTCCACCAAGATGTAGACCCTCAGGTCTTATACCTCTCTTCTTGGTGGAAGCAACTATCTCAGCCTTGGCAGGATTTACTGCATGTCCGTGTTCGTTACACCAACCATGTACCCTATTCAGAGCCCTTTGCATGAGGTTCCTGAGAACGGTAATGTGCCTTACAACGACAAGGACAACGCTATCATCGTCATACCCAATCGTTAGAAGGCCCTCATCGCTTAAAAGGGAACTGACATTAGAAAAATTTAAATAGAAGTGACTTGGAAAAATGAGATCATTGTAGACACTTTTTAACTTTAAACTAGAAGCCGTCATGTGAGAGAGTAAGATCAAACAAACTGGAATAATAAATAATAATTAAAAAATCGCTAAACTTTATGTGAGTCAAATCCTCTTATTTTATTTGTTTTTTATCGACAATGTAAAAGTTGTGCACACTTCGTTTTTGAGGGTTCCATGCCTACATGCTTTAAGTGTTACCTAATCGCTCTTAGAGTAAGCCAGAAGGGTTGTAGGGCTACGGCGGAAGCGGAAGTTTTGGGCAGTCTAAAAAAGTGGCTATTTCCCAAAGTCTTGCTCAATACATAACTTCCGATTGGTTGTACTGTATATTTATCATGGATAGGTGTAACGAAAGAGAATATTGTTGTTTATTACAAGCTCAATACATCAACTATTTTTGTTTGCCCCATTAAATATAAATCTACAGTTCAAAGTCGATAGAAAAACGAAATTAGTGTATTATGATTCACTTGTTTACTTTTATCATCAGATATTCAGATATTCAGAATCTTCAGCTTGCTTACAAATTTCAATGCTCATCGTTCTTGAGTGAAAGTTTCGTACTTTTTTAGCGGGTAATATAATTTACAGAATTATGTTAGAGAAATGTTTGACTCTAATGATGCTTTTTAACATTAAAAATCGAAATATTATGTACCTACTTGTTACCTATTATTTATTCAAGATAATAAGGCAAGATAAATTGCAACGGCGACTCAATGTGGAGAGCACCGCAGGTGTGAGTTCGGAGACCGAACTAATATCAGTTCAGGGAGTAGTCTTACCGGTTCGCGGATAATCCTCCTTTATTTAGGTTATTGAAGTTATATTGAAGTTAATGAGATGAAGTTAAAAAACCAAATGGATTTAATAAGTTAATAAATAAAGTTAAGGAATGTAATTGAAGTTAATCAAGAAAAGTAAGTGGGCGCCACCCTGAATAATATTAGTCGACTTGTTTTTCACCTCACAACTCTCTATCAACAAACCTGGAAATACTGGAAGGGAAGGAATATGAACAACGTTGTTAAATTTACAATTTGTATAATGATTTTAAAACTAATATCGCAGTGAATTTTTGTTGTTTTATGTTGTTTACGTTGTTTGTTGTTTCACGTTGTTTTTACGTTGTTTTACTTTCCTTAGTTTCTTCGGACAGGTCCTAGGTGTCTGATGTTAATCCATAGGAATTTAGTTTATGGAAACTACCTCATAGAAACTACTTCGGAATGTCACGTACAAATTGGCAGGTACAAAGTGGCAGGTAAAAAGTGGCAGGTACAAAGTGCATTAACATTGAATGCACTTTAGAAAAAAAAGTTTGGGGTAAACCTCATGGTTCACAAGAAAAAGAAAGCTTATTCTTACTACTCGCTATTAAATTGAACCATGCGATGAGCAATCGACATACGTTGCATATCCCTTTCCTGTTCACATGATCCGCTTCGAAAAAGAATTTACATATTGGTAGTGTGTTCCTTATTTCTCCCTCTATAGAAAAGAGAAATATTTGACCAATATCATTGTATACTGATCCTCACCAACGGAGATTATCCGTCGCACATTAAATGTAAAAATTTGCCTTTCAGCGGTGATCGATGCTACAGGTTCTCGACAAGAATCACATGTTGGTAAGAAAAAAGGACTGGCTACTCGCCGTCCGCTAGATATTCAAATATTTCAATGAAGTTTGGATAGTGGCCAAATATAACGTTACATATTTGCCTGTCTTTTTAGGTCTAATTGAATTAAATGCTTGGATCCTTACTTTGTAAAATCAATTCATATTCCTTTTTCGAATAAAACTGACGACTTGATAATTATTTCGATATTGGCATATCATCTTCAGAATGACAAAAGTTACATATCATGTGATGCCTACTTGCTGTTTAATATTTTGGCTAGTCGAATAGTGACCTGATTTGTGATTGGCTTGAATATAGGTTTGTTCGTAGCAGGAATCTCCAATCCATTGGAAATTTGTCAAACTCTGACACTCCGTTTGTGATTCGTTGTAAATCGATTGGCAATTTTTGTTGTACGAACGGGTGGAAGATTTTGACAATTTGACAGTGATATCTTTGATAAAAATGAACTTAAAGTTCATCATCACCTGAAGAAGAGCTGAGAAGAATTAAGAATGAGTAAATAATGTTGTAATGTGTGTGTCATTATTTGATCATCCTAATAAGAAGCCAGTGATTTTTTTTTCAAATGTCAGGTATTACATACAAATTATTTTACTCACGTTTTATTTTAGAAGGAACTTCCATGTTTTTTATCACTATAAAAAAAATATGATTGGAAGATGTATAAACGCAGCAGCAAAGGAGAAAATAGGTATCGTAGAAAACATAACACAAAAGAAATGGTTTAATGAGTAAAAATGTAAGAAGATAGTGGAAAAGGAAAAATTGTCTTGGATAAAATATGTTAGAACCAATAGTCTTGCAGATAGAGTGGAGTACGAAAAACTAAGAAAAGAAGCAAAACAAATATTACAAGCAGCTAAGAAGACAACAATTGAAAATTTAATCAGAGAAATAGAAAAAGAGAGCTTTAATAAAAACACCAAAGTATATTATTGTAGAATAGATGACCAAACTAAACCATACAAAAGCAAAATAACCGGTATAAAAAATGAAGAAGGAATAATAATAGAAGAAGAAATGGAATATAGAGAAATATGGATGGAGCATTTCAAAGAGTTATTAACAGAAACGAAAGATACGGAAAAAATAGATTTACAAAAAGTGGATAACGAGGAAATAATCTCGAAACCAACAATAGAAGAAATAACGGATATAAAATTAATAAATGTAAAAATGGAAAGGCGCCAGGTAGTGATGGAATTAATATAGAACTTACAAAATATGGAGGAACCAAGCTGATAGGAAAAATATATCAAATAATAAATAAAATATGGGAATATGAAGAAATGCCGGAGGAATGGAATATAGGTCAAATTATAACGATACATAAAAAGGGGGATCAACAGATATGCAAAAACTACAGAGAAATTACTTCACTTAACACAGTTTATAAGATAACATCAACAATTATACAAAGGAGATTACACGAGACAGGTGGGGTAGCAGGAGAATACCAATATGGGTTCAGGAAAAGAAGATCTACGACAGATGCTATACATATACTTAAACAGATCATAGAAAAGAATTGGGGGTATGCGATAAGCTGAGAAGATTGATAAAAAATGACTTTCGCAAAAACAGTAGCGAAGATAAAAACCCAGAAAGGAACAACAAGAAAATTTGAATATAACAAAGGAGTCAAACAGGGTGATTCATTGTCAGCGACACTTTTCAATTTGGCCCTAGATCATGTATTAAAAAAGATAAGTAAAGGAAACTTGAGAACAAAGGGAGGTCAACTAATAGCATACGCTGATGATGTTGCGCTAGTGACATAAAATAGGAAAATTATGGAAGAAATGCTAGAAGAAATAGTGAAAGAAGGAAAAAAAATTGGTCTTAAAATAAATGAGGATAAAACAAAGCTATTAAGAATCAAAAAGAAGTGTGAATATAGGAATATTAGGATTGGAAATTATAATTTTCAAGAGGTAGATAAAATGAAATACTTGGGTATAACAATATCTAATGACGGAGACAAAGGAACCGAAATAAAAGAAAGAATGGCAGCCACAAATAGAGCATTCCATACCAATAAAAAGCTGTTAAAAAGCAAACTAATAAGTGAAAAGACGAAAATGAGGGTATATAAAACAATTATAAGACCTGTATTGATGTATGGATCAGAAACATTAACAATGACGAAAAAACATCAGGAAGATTTAAGAATGATATTAGGAATGAAAAAAATTGGAGATTAATGTGAAAAACGAACAAACGTATAATTGGCACATGAAATAGGAAAAGATATAGTGCAAAAAATTAAGGAACAGAGGATAAAATGGTTGGGACACATATGGAGGGCAGGAACAAAGTCAGCAATATTTGCAATGATGGAATGGAAACCTTATGATAAGCGGAAGAGAGCAAAACCTGAAGCTACGTGGTTACAGGAAGTTATAAGTGACCTCAATAGCATAGGAATGAGCAGTGGAAGGAAAAAACAAAAGATAGGAAGAAATGGCGTCAGATTGCCGAAAAAATATGAGAAAATGAAGGAAGTAGGATTGTACCACCCCAAAAAAAGGATTTAGAGAGTTTTTTAAAGCGGCGCTAGCCCCTCGGGGGTGTTAAGCCAATATGTATGTATGTATAATAAAAAAACAGTAAAAATGTGTCACTTTCTACAGCATCACAATATGCATGTTCTTATGTTCAAACTGAAAATTTGATCCTGGTCAGCAAATTATTCTGATAGTTGGCAACTGATCCGAAACCGCAAATTTGTTTCTTCGAAGAAAGGATTTTCAAATCACTAACTGCCAAATCGTTTCTACGAACGCTTTTTTCCAATGCGCATTCCTCTGACGGTTTCTGATAGTTTCTGACTGTTCGAACAAACCTTATACTTACATGACGATATTCTGATGATATGTCAATATCGAAATAATTATTGGAAGTAATTACACAAGTGTATCAAAATTGCCGATAATTTTTTATAAAAGCATGTTGTCTAATAACTACATGAGTTTATTTTTATATTTTGACGAAAGAGCCTGACTTCGATAGCTGGCGGGATCTTATCGCAATAATAATAATAATAATAATAATAATAATAATAATTTCTAATACAGGAGGGTGATATTCAATAATATTTTATAAATTTCATGAATTTTTTCATAAAATGGACGCAGTTATGTTAAATTTCAAAGCAAAATGAATACTAAACTAACAAGTAGTTGTCGCAGACGAACAACAAATAATATAGATATTCCTCTTGTGTCTGTGCAGATCTTTTTAGTCGTACATCATCGCCCTTTCTGGCAATTCCGCTGCAAATGAAATAAGGCCGGTCTTCATGTGCAAATTTATCTGTGCATATGTGATAGTATACCACTTGAAATTGGAGATACGAAGTATAGCTTCGTTCTCCATATACCATACGCTCACTCTAGACCCTGCATGGAAATTAGTTTATATCAGGAAAATACGACTTTAGATTTCATCTTCATTAATTGAAACATATTTTGTTATACTGTAGCTTGAATGAGGGAAGTAACAAATGGAAATTAGTATTTTTCTGTAAATATTTGAGATTTGAGAGCAATCTGAGTAATATCATTATTTTCAATCGAAGTTTCTAGAATAAGATTTAATTTCAAGCGGGTGATTGAAACTTCCTAATTGAACCACTAATAATTCTCGTATACCATCCCAAATGTGTATGTAGAATGTATTAGTTGCAACAATTGAATCCTTCATGCTTCACATATGCCTTATCCTCTAAAATGCCTGTAATCTAATTTCCAATTATCTCATTTAATGAAGTGTGTTACAATTTCAAGTTTATTTCCAAAGAATCTTTTGATTTCCTTAACGAAATTTTCATCCCAATCCAATCACTTACAGACTCTTATACAGTGTGTTTCACATTAAAATAACTTGTGAAACTGTAACGTGTAAAACTGACTTACACGCGTCTTACGCTTTTTGTCAGATCATCGACGATATGAAATGATTTATTTGCAGGAATTATTTTAAAGTTTTCCCATATCTTTCTAACAATTACGAAAGTTTTCCGCAACAAAATGCCGCAGTAAAGTATGATAAATATCGGCTCGTTCTAAGATTTAAATCAGAAGCTTATATTATGGTGTTTGAAAAGCCCATTTGGGAAAATAACATTTAAAATCCTATAATCCCCCAATAATAAGCGACTTGAATAATATTGTACCATAAAAATTTCATAGACCAGGAAATGGTTCGCCTTCTTTGAGAATATCAATAAACACGCCATTCAATTCAGACATTCATTTTTTGTTTTGTCTATTAGTAGAATGTGAATTAGTTTTTATCTGCTTATACCGCGGTTCTAATTGTGCTTACAACGACCAGATTGGTGTGCGTCATCGATTGTTAATGTTCTTTTTGCGCGATCGATCTTTTTTGTATATTTACAACATCGGTTGATAGGTCGGTAGGTTGTGATTACTGGTTTCTAAGTCTAACACGTCGGTAAGTGATTTACTTACCGTTCAGACGTCGGTATGTAAACTACGTCCCAGCCCTACATACATTTAAGTGGTCCTAAATAATATATTACTCCATTCATTACACAAAAGAAACAAAAAAAATAAGAAGATTGATATTTTTTAATGAACAGAATCGAACAGAACAATATAAAAAGTAATGAATAGCATGAAAAAAATTTCACCAACATGCAATAGATATTTACGTAATTAGTTATGAAAAGAGCGATATTGTTCAACAAGCGTAATATTTGCCAAAACGAGCGCTAGCGAGTTCTGCAAATTACGCGTGTTGAACAATGTCGCTCTCTTCATAACGTGTTTACGTACAACGTTTTATCTAATTCCGCGCTTTCATAATATTCAATAAAATCCTCAGTTACAATGATAATATTGTAAAGGGTCACATTTGATAGCGGAATTAGATAAATTATATTTTAAACTGATCGATAAATGTCACTTTTGACATTTCGTTCATTTCGAAGAAATTTAAATTATTTTATTCGAAATTCGTATATTTCAATACGATCGCGCAAAAAATGGTATATAAGCATTTTGAACGTTAAGGGTAATACCGGTCTCCAGCAAACATTGCTGTCGACCGGTAAACAACCCTTACCGTTCTTGATACTCAATATACTATTCAACACATTACGTTATTAGAAATAAAAAAAAATGCAGGTCTGTGATTAGTCCTAATCAAAATATCACAATAATGAACCGTTTGAATGTATTACAAACGTGAACCCCAATCACGCGCAAGCGCGACCTATCAATCAGAAGAAGTTGCAATATTCAAAATAGGATGCAGACGTACCTTTCGTATAGGCAATGTGTCTTACGTCTTTTTTTCTGCAGCCGTCCCGAAAATAAAACTTTCGGTATGATTTATTGAAACGAGAATGGAACTTTACACAAGTCGTACCGAAATTACAGTGGACAGATCGAGACGTGAACGGTCAGAAGCACCGCCCACGAAATGCGCACGAAATTCTATTGTGTTAGACCTCAGAAATCATTCTTTAATGTTGTTTCGAGCGATAAACATTGTCATAAGCTTTGTACAGTGCCGAATTGAGTCAGTTGAGTGAGTGATGGATTTTAAAAGTGAACTAAATAAACACAGTTTGAACAGTCAAACTCGTGAAGTGGTCGCTAATGTATTCAAATATATGGAGAAAGAAAAATCTACAGGAGTGCTAAGAATGTCTCTCGATAAGTTGTATCAACGAGTTATTGCTGCAACGGGTGTGTCTGAATCAAGTATTCGAAGAATTGTGAATGAAAGAATGAAATAGAAGCTGGTTCCAAAGCATCCTTTAAAAAAAGGAAGAATCCTATGACCGACTTGATGCAGATGAAGGTATACTAATTGTTAATATTTTCACAGTTGACAAAATTGTGCCTACAATGCCGAATGTTTTGAAAAAATTTGAAGAAACAGGATATAGAGGAGGAACAGATTATCTTCGGAAAGTAGTAAAATCAATGGACTTCCGTTGGAGAAAAACAAAAACCAACAGAAAAATTTTAATGTAAAGGACGATATTCGTCAATTAAGAGTGTCTTATTCACGTGCCATTAAAAGTTGTAGAAATGAAAAAAGACCGATTGTATATATGGATTAAACATACATTCACAGTACTCATACCGTGGGTACTTGTTGGAATGACAATTCCAATGGAGGACTAACAAGACCCATATCAAAAGGAATAAGATTGATTATTGTTCACGCTGTGAATAAAACAGGCTTCATTGGGGAGGCTGAATTTATTTTTAAGTCTAATACCACTACAGGAGATTACCATCACGAGATGAATTATAAGAACTACAAAAAATGGTAGATTGAAAAATTAATTTCTAACTTACCTCCAAAGTCGGTGCTAGTAATTGACAATGCTCCTTATCATAACGTTCGAGAAGATAAAGCACCTAATTCGAACAGCAGGAAACAAGTTATGATAGACTGGTTGAGATCAAAAAATATTTACTCCGACATTAACATGCTCAAGGTCGATTTATATGGAATTATCAAACGTCATAAGCCAATATTCATCACATGAGATGTATATATTATATAAAAAAACGGGAAAAATGTGTTTAGCATAGGTAATATCAATTGAGCTCCTCTTGTCTATCCTCGTGTTAATATATTTCCCTCCTATCCGTTGCCCGTTTTGTGTGTGTTAAGTTGCTAAGAAAGGCACCTTAGCGTGAAAAGTGAATATCCTTGTATCCTTGTACAATTGAGAAAAGAAAAATATTAGAAATGGGAAAAGATAAAATAAAAATAAGAAAATAAATGAATGAAAAAAAAATTAAAATAAATAAATAATGATAAAAAAGAAAAAGGGTTTATGTAGCTTAAGGTATCATATTATAAAATGTATATATCTAGATTCACTATATAAATTGGATAAAATAAACTATTAATGTATGGTAAAACTATGGTAAGTCGAAAAATTGGATAGGCTAATGGAACCGCAAGGATCCGCAGTCAATATCACAACCTCACACACACACACATCACATATGAGATAGATGAACTGTTGACACAACATGGCCATAATATTTTACGATTGCCGCCATACCACCCAGATTTAAATCCGATTGAGTTGGTATGGGCATCTCTTAAACAATATGTGGCACTTAAAAATGTATTATTCAATATTACAGACGTTTAACAGTTTTGTGATAACTTTTTCGACAAATTTGGTGCTGATGAATGGAAAAAACATTGTGATAATGCGATGAGGTGAGAATAAAAGTTCATGGAAGGAGAACCTTGGATAGACGAAGTAACAAACAATTTTATTATTAATTTGGGTGAAGATTCTGAATTGGAAAGTGAAACGGAACTCAGTGATTCTGATTCTGAATAATAGTTTTTTGTATCGTTGATTTCATTAATTCCTATTTAAATAACATTCGCTCTTGGAGCGTACAGAACAAGTCCAGTTGAGAGTTTGTACGCAGAGGCTAACGAATTTCCACTTACAATCAGGAGACACAACCTAAGCTTACGATATGCAGCCAGACTAGCAGCGAATCCAAATAATCCGACGTACTATCAAACCTTCTTTGATAATTATCATAATATATTCAACAACCACCCTAACCTCCCATTATCTTTCAGTAAAAGAATCAGTGAGTTTAAAAACATTTTCCCCAGCGTAATCCATATAGTTACCCTCCACCTTGGACCATTAAGATTCCTATGTGCAACCTAGATCTATTACAATGTTCAAAAAAAGACACAAATTTTATTCTCATCAACCAACTTTTCATGAATCTCAAAAGTAGTTTGGCAAACCACTACAGTATGTACACAGATGCATCGAAGTTTACGGAAATCGAAGCGACAGGTGCAGCAGTTGTTACCGAAGTATCCACTCAAAAATTCTGCTTACATAAGGATTATTCAATATAATCTAGTGAACTGTACGCAATATCAAAAATTCAATATACTCTAGTGAACTGTACGCAATATCAAAAGCACTACAACAAATTCCTTTTCAAAACCAAACTAGGATAGTTATCTACAGCGATTCCCTTAGTGCAGTGCACAAAAATTGTATCCGAATCATCCCATTCTAGCACAAATAAAAAAAGACTTGCTCGCCATACAAAATTCAAATAAAAAGGTAAACATTGTTTGGATTCCATCACATATCGGAATCATGGGCAATGAAAAAGCCGACCAGATGGCCAAAGAAACATGTACATTAGACAATCTACAGGCACGACTAGTTTCCTTACTGTGACTTATTGAACTGCATAAACAAGCACTCTAGGAAGATGTGGATTGAACGATGGAAAAAATTGAAGAACAACAAGCTGCAAAATCTTAATCCAGACTCATTACCAAACGAGACAAATCCAGCAGCTCGGCGCAACCAAGTAGTTATACATCTACTAAGAATCGGACATACGAAATTAACTCACGAACATTTATTGAAAAAGGAACCAGTGATTACCTCTTACGTGTGTGATCTGCCAATGACCGTGGAACATTTAATAGTCGAGTGCCCACTATATCATACAGAACGAGTAGTCTACAAAGTGTCAAGTGACCTTAAGTGTGCGTTAGACAAGAAAAACTATACCGGAACAATCAATTTTTTAAAAGCGATAGACTTATTTAAACGAATTTAATTTTTTTTTCTAGTGACCAACATATGAATTTTAATAATCAGCATACTGACTAACCAAAAAAAACACTATAACACCGCTAATAACCTATCATGGTTGATGCGGGTTAAGAAAAAAAAAATGAATAAATAAATCACAAATTAGTTCCAATAAGTAAATCTCAGCATTTACCCCTTAGTCCGCATCATCTAAGTTCGCATCATCGTATGTTTGCCTTTCTGTTTTTCGAATACTTTCTCTGTTTAACACTGACTGTGGCTTTGCACATCTCGAAGTTCTCCCACCGTTCACGTCTCGATCTGTCCGCTGTAACTATTTTCGGAATGTTTTTTTTACTTTCGGCCTTATCAATGACATTTACGGAATTTTCATTATGACATCGCTTGTCAAAATAAATTTGTTGATAGTTCAACTGTATTCTCAATTTTCCGATCCAGACATGGAAATCGACAACGAAAGTGACGAGGAAATAATCATTCCACATGAAATCAGTGAAGCTGCTAAGTGATATTTATTGTACAATTAATGTACAGAAGTAATATGTATTGTATAGTATCTATCCCTATAATTTTTATCTACTAACGGCTGCAGAAAAAATATTGTACGCAACGCTACCCGAAGGTGATTTTACGGGTATTGCAAACTTCCTACTTATCCTGTGAAATATCACTTTGGGCACTTGTTACGTAAATAACTATTCTAATGTCCCACGGACAGTTCTTGTCAGGTCTGTACTTTGTTGTTTACGGTCAATTATTATTTATGCGAAGTGAATATCAATCTAATTGTTATATTCATTCAAATAATACAAAAATATACCTAGATTCACGGAAAAACATCAACATTTCGGAAGTGCTCAATTATTTTCAGTTAGAAAAAAAGCTGGTTATTATTAATTTCATAGCCTTTCCGAATTCAGCTAAAAACGATCCAGATAATTTTTTTTATTGAATTCAAGGTTAGTAATATGTCAAAATAGCAAATTGAATAAACGACATACCCAAAACCCGGATATACGTCACCAACGATGACGCAGATCAAAAAGGCTATTGAATGAACTATACGCGAAGCAGCGTGAGCCTTATTGCAAGAGCAAGTTTATGCACGTTTCCAATATTCAGATTCTCTGTGAATAAAATGAATAATTCCCGCTAAAGATGGCAACGTTGCTTGCTCGACTAGGTACTTCAAAATATGGAACCTCAAATTTTTATAATCAGGAATGAATCATTTATCAAACGTTTCCTCCCTGTAGAAAGAACATTCTCATGTTTCCATGCAACTGTAAAAAGTTATTTGTACAAAACTGAGCAGTGCAAGAGAATGAATAAAAGTGTTTGCAGAAATTTCCATTTGTAACAATGGGAAAATTAGAATTTTCCTTGAATTCACCGGGCTGTTTAAAAATCCGATTGTTCGAAGTGATTTGAAAAGGAGAAAAATGGAAATATACTGTAGCAGACTGCCGCAAAATATTCTTGAGTTTATATATGTACATGAATAAATAAACTTGCAACACAGTCCACGAAGCATGAAATATAGAATAGGCGTGTGATTCCATGTGACGGGAAATTTGTATCTGGTATGTGATATGTCAATTTATTTGGTTCCCGACATCGAATTATATCTGTAGGACGCGTTATGAGATCTGTAACTGAAGTTGATATTTCGTTTATCAACGACAACCTTTGTTGATTTATTGGTATTTGTCGACTTCACGTATACTCTATTCCAAGATATTTCGTTTTCACCAACGAGGTGAAAGAAAAAGGAGGGAAGGTAAGCGTGGTAGTGATTTATCCAAATTTTGACAAAAGTCGCCATCTGAGAAGCCACATTAGTGACATTAGTCATCAATTCTTGGGTCAACATAGATAACCTTAATATACTGAAATGTATCAAATTGAAAAGCCACGTTAAAAAATAGCGATTTTCAGTATGAGGGACGTTATTTATGAGTAATAGTATAAATTTAAATTGTAAAACCACATTTGATATTTGGATGAGCGCTTAGAGTTAATTTAAGTTGATATTGAGCATTATGAGAGTTTTTTGTATCCTTTATTGAATAATTTAATGTACGCCTCTGATTTGTTTACGGAAGTCGGCCACATTCAGAAGCCACTTTGGTCGATGATTCTTCATACTGTTATGTTCTCTCCTCTTTCTTTTTAACCTCGTTGGTTTTCACGTTACTCCATCAAGATTCATTCAAGAGAACACAGCAGGTAGACGAAAATCCGATAATAATAGCACTATATCGTATTGTACTCGTTTAAGGCAGTTCAAGTATTACGTAAGCACATCTACTACAATTATTTGCCATCCCTTTCTGCTTGTCGGCAAAAGTAATCAAAGCCCTTATGATGACCGGCACCACCTCTATTTTCTCTGCATGCCACATACGTCCCACCTCAATTGCAAGATCGGTGTATTTTACAAGTTTCTCGTTGTATTTGTCCAAAATATTGTTATTATTGGGTACAGCAACATCCACCAGAAGAACCGAGCTAGCTTTTTTATCGACAACTACAATATCAGGCCGGTTATTCGTCACCTGTCTATCGGGGATAAATAACATATCGTAGTATAGTCTAAAATCAGCACTATCTAGAACAGAATGCAGATATAGTTTCTCCACGACTAAATAATAACGAATAAATTATTTTTACATTTTTAGCTGCATAATGATATAATTTCTTCACACCAGTGAATAATAAAAAGAATTCACTCTCGCTAGCCAATCACATTCTATTATTATCAAAATTCACGCTAAAATGAATAAATCAAATCGTCTTTTTAAAACGTCAAATACCTAAGAACGCAAATCGCAACTGACAGCTCGTCGTTTGAAACGTCAAAATAATTATAAAACAGTAGCGATAGTGTGGTGTATGTAAGCCTCCCGGAATTAATTTCATTTATAAATGTAAGAATTCCGATTAAAAATTGAGTTACGTATATATATTTACTCTTTACATTTTTATAAATAGGCTTTATAGCCTAGTGGTGGTTGACTATGGTGCGGACGATCGAGGTTCGATCCTTACTGGAAGTTTTTTCTTTTTAGTCGTGGAGAAAGTATAGTCTTCTACTTGTGTAGAATGGCTATTATTCACGCGGATGAAGTTTCCAAAACGAGCGAGCGCAGCGAGTGAGTTTTGGAATCATCATTCTGCACTTGTTGAAGAATATACTATTATACAATACCCTTCTTGGTGTTCGTCATCATTTATGACGTATATCCGGGTATTGGATATGTCGTATATTTTATTTGCTATTTTGACATATAGCATGAAATTAATAGTTACCAGCTTCTTTTTCTAACTGAAAATACCTGAGAATTTGCAAAAGGCTGATATTTTTCCGTGTAACTAGGCATATTTTTGTATTATTTAAATAAATATAACAATAAGATTAATATCCCAGTTTCCATAAATAATAATTGACCGCAAACAACAAAGTACAGAGAAAAGAAGTGTCAGTAAGACAGAAGAAAAAGATGTAAGACACATTACCGTTACGGAAGGCACGTCTGCATTCTATTTTGAATGGTCCAATTCCTCCCTATTGATAGGTCGTGGTTGCGCGTAATCTAAACATCAACCAATCAAATTTTTGTAAGTCGGAGATTAGGGTTAACGTTTGTAATACATTTGAACGGTTCATTATTGTGATATTTTGATTAGTATTAATCACAGACCTGCCTTTTTTTCCATTTCTCCCAACGTAATGTGTAAGAAGGAAGTTAACAATCGATGACACACACCAAGAAGGGTGAACTCTAGTAGGTACTTGTTATAGGGCGTATATGTGTTAATTAGTTAAAATTTGTCGGCCAACTTCTGATGGATGATGTTGCGTAGGTAATCAATGTCAGCTATTGCTGAACATCCCGGCGTAATATGTTGTATCGTTTCGTTGTTTATTGACACCTTCTGCACTTGTTCGACACGATGTTTGTATGTCTGATGACAACATTGTTGAGATTGATGGTATAAGTTACGTCGACTTGAAAGCGGCCGTTATAAATCCTTCTGATTTTGGAAATAATTTTTTATTAAAGAGCCCCTTTTTTGATGCTTTGTTTATTAATATTAGATATTATCATCCGAAGTATTCACTTGCTCAGTTCTTGCTGGTAATCTTCACCTATCCCAAGCGTGTGTAAGTGTAAATGGGATTTGGCTCAGAAGTCACATATTTGAAAATTAGGGGACAATGTGACAGGAATTCAAAATGGCAGCATGCTGCAGTTAGATTATTATTATTATTATTAAATACAAAAATGGCATTGGAAATAAAGTATATAGTGATAAAAATGTAATTTGTGAAGTAGATTTATGAAGTGATATATCTTGAATTTCTGTTGTGGTATTTGTTATTTATGGATTTAATTTAGTTTTTAAGCGCTTTAATCTCTCATATTACTATTTGAAACAGGTGTGTAAATTTGCATGTGGATACAGCATAGTCTGGAATACAAAATCATAGAATAATATTTAGTGGGCGAAGATAAACATTCATGGAGTATTCTCGGTATTACAAATAATTTTACGAGTACCTATGTGCAAGTAGTCGACTATCTCGGATTAAATGTTTAACATTAATATTAAATGTCTAGATTCCGGCAAACCGACTTTAAAATGTTATGATCTAGGAATAAAATACAAGAAATGCAACACAAGAGGTCCATTACGGTATTTTCAAAATTAATAAATTGGTTAAAAGCTTCTGTATACCTATAATATTGAAGTGTTCTAAGCCTCCTATTCATGAAACATCAGATTTTCAAGAATTTCCCAAGTAACATTTTAATATCCTAGGAACGTACTGGGAATGTTCGGCATGGTCCAAGGTACATTCCTAGAATGTACATAAATAGCATTATGTATATCCCTAGGACTTGCTAGGATTGTGACTTTTGTATGTCACATCAAGTACCTAGCATGTACCTAATATGTCCCTATGTACCACAGTGTACGTGTTTGGAATGTTTTAGTGATATTCGGCATATCCTCACATATGCATGTTATATAACAGGAATATCCACGAAGGAATTACTGTTTGGTGAATATTCTCTTTATATTCTAAAAATGTCCAGATTTAGTGCAATACATATACCAGG
>CAJUYI010000773.1:82228-94600 GCA_910591695.1 Galerucella pusilla
TATATATATATATATATATATATATATATAGGTATAGAGGGTATGTTGTCGCCTCCAAAATAGATAATGAAGAAACGTTGTCACCTCATATATAACGTTGTTGCCTCCGATTTTGGAGGCGACAACGTTTTCCCATTTTTTCATCGGTTTTGTATTCAGATACCATCTAGAGCACCAAAAACGGAAATTTTGTCGGAGGTCATAAAGTATGCCCCGTACCTCCAAAATAAATTTTTAGTTCCAGTATATATCACTGGCGCTAGTGTAGCACAACACGTTTAGGCGAGGTACGTTATTGCCTCCTATCATATAAACTCTCATGATTGCATTACATAAGGGACTTTCCCGCCTCTCCTAAATGGCAACATTGGAGAAGAGGTGACAAGGATACTTTTCTAGCATTTAACTCTATATTTTGCGACTCGCGCCCAATGGACGTGGTTGTAGCAGTGTAAAAATGTATTATACCTATTTGTGTAATGATGTCAAGAACTGAGATAATGTTAAAGCTGTGCAGTAAGTATCAAAAAGTTTATTAGTATAATTTCACCTAATATAGCCCACTACCTCTTCTTAGAAACTTGCAATGGCAGAAGGCAGAAAAGTGAGTTTCATATAAAAAGCTGTTTGCTTCAGGGCATACCTTCATTGCAATATACGGGGTGATTCATTGGGAAAGTGACATACGTTAACTGCAGATACGGGACACCTAAGTAATCTCAAAAACCCCATAAATGATGGGTAATACTATTGTAATATCCAAGATACAGGATGTCTGATCTATGTTGCTAAATTCTTTATTGGTCTGTAACTTTCTTACCACATTTCTTGAAATTTTGCATACGTCCTTGCTTTAAGGTGTCAAATCGATCAATCTATTTAAATATCTTCTGTAAGTTCCTTGTGGCATTACTTATTCTTTTTTCTCTTATTCTTTTGGGAATCAAACCACAATATTGTTTTTTATTTTCTATTTCGACGTTTCGGTAGCGTTCCAGCTACCGTTGTCAAGATTAACCAGTAATAAAATTAATAAAATAATTTTTGGTCCCTATCTGATACAACGAAAAAATATGACAACCAGACAATCAATAATATTTTGAAGTTTAAGACTACAAAACTTTGTTGTCAAATTTTATTAAGGTCCATTCATAGTAGATCACATCTCTGGTGAAATGTAAAATGAAATATTTTATTTTATGACATTCTAACGATATGATAGTCTACTAGAAATGGAATCCAGTGAAGTGCACGATCCAGGAACGGTTTTTATTGGGATAGCGCTTTTTTTCAGCTTATTTTGGAAATGTTGTTAATAAAACGCGTTTGTTGTTACTTTTTTGTGTATGATCATTTTTGTTTTCAAAACATGTATAACTCAATACACAAAATCACCAAACTGAGATACGTGTTTTAAAAACAAAAATGATCATACACAAGAAAGTAACAACAAACGCGTTTTATTAACAACATTTCCAAAATAAGCTAAAAAAAGCGCTATCACAATAAAAACCGTTCCTGGAACGTGCACTTCACTGGATTCCATATCGTTAGAATGTCATAAAATAAAATATTTTATTTCACATTTTACCAGAAGTGTGATCTACTATGAATGGACCTTAATAAAATTTGACAACAAAGTTATGTAGTCTTAAACTTCAAAATATTATTGATTATCTAGTTGTCATATTTTTTCGTTGTGTCAGATAGGGACCAAAAATTATTTTATTAATTTTATTACTAGTTAATCTTGACAACGGTAGCTGGAACGCTACCGAAACGTCGAAATAAAAAATAAAAAACAATAATGTGGTTTGATTCCCAAAAGAATAAGAGAAAAAAACAATCTATTTGAAATAAGAAAAATTGAATTCCAAGTTAATATACGTATAAAAACAAAAGGGTTCAATAAAACTATAATTCAAACCACAATATACCCTTTTGTTTGGATTCTAACCACATTTGATATGGACGAACTCTTGGAGTTAATACGTATAAGATTTACAAACCCTCAAATTGACAAAAATAACAATTTTCAAACCAAGATATAGAACTTGGGAATAAAATTAAATAGGTATTATTCAAAAAATTTTAATAATTTGTTATCACTTGTTCAATTAATCACCCTGTATAAATATCATATAGTTTGCACTCTTCAATTTAAATGCCTTTTATATATAGTATATTACATAACCTGTGCGAAAAGTGCCGAGTGCGACAAACACAAGAGTGTGAAAAATCACTTTCGCACGAGTAATGTACAGTATTTTTCCAACGATCACGTGATAATTTCACCAAATAATGTGTAATCAACATCTGACATATTAATACACAAAATGTTTCAATTAAAGTCAACATGATTGATTTCAAAATTAACAATAAGTATCATTAGTAACAAAAATTCAAGTAGTTATAGGTAGGTTAATACAATTATTAATTGGTTGGATAATTATAGATATTGAAAGTGAAATTATTATTGCTGCTTTTTATATACTTATCATAAGTACCTTTCAAGATGATTACATTTTCCCGAGCATTTTCCGACTATTATAAGGGATGGTTTGGATTAGTTGGTACAACATCGGACTTCTGACGGAGAGTACGCGGGTTCGATCCTCGACCATGTCCTAAATTTTTTTTAATAATGAAAATGGAAAAATTTCAATTTTCAAATAGATCGCTTGAAATTTAGATATTACATAGGTAAATCTAAATGAAAAAATTATATATTTGACAGCTTGCCAGTGGTCAATCTTCATAAAAATTATACATTTGACTGATTATCCGCATGCGTGCGGAAAGTAATTCGCACGCTAGTTTGATATAAGCCCTTTCCGAGGTACTGAGTGCGATATACGTTACTTTTCTATGTGGTCGTAGGAAAAAGCTTTTTTCTTATCAATGCGAGTTCCGGGGGAAAGGTTGTGAGTCATCTCATCCTGTACCTACAGATAACCATGAATAACTTCAGGACGGAACCCTAAAGAAGTTAAAGATTTGGAAAAGGCATTTGCATCAAACTTGAAAACCAAAAAATACCCTTCAGCACAACAACAACAGAGAATTTATCGAGAAACATAATCTAAATAGAACCGCTGTTAATGTAAAATCTTATTAAACTGATTAATAAATAATACCTTATTTCCTACAACCACTATGCAAAACAAATTTTCATACGAAAAGCAGGCCTTTTTTAATTCTTTCGATAACCGTTGGAAAAGTAATACGAAAAGTACACGCTATGGCACTTTTCCTCACCCAAATGTCAAACAAAGCTACCTATGACCGGTCAACTTTTTTTGACAATTCAACCTAATAGTGAATTTCTTATTGGTGTACAATTTTTAAATTTTTATCATTAACCTGTCAAGCATTATTTTAGAAATTAAAATCAAGATCAAAATAATAATAGTATGATAATAATATAAAATTGTTCAAATATTACAAGCAATTATACATTCATTTTTTCTATTTATTTCCATATTGTAAGTCCTTCCTGTTCAAAGTTTAAATAAAATGGCTATATAAATTACTGTATTTCTTACAATAATAAATGTGGTTGTAGAAAAGATATTGTGTACAACTTGTACGCAAATCACTTTATCCACTCACTAGATTTGAAAATTCACATACCTTCCAACTTTTGTTGAAAATATGAAAATAAATGTCCGCATACATGAAAATTTATATTAAAAATCTGGCATGTGGATAAAGAGGTGTCTTTATCACCTCCGGTTATGTGGCAACGCTGTCGGAGGCGTCAAAGATAACAAGATATATAATTTTTGGAGGTGGCATAGTACTTTCTGTGTTTCATATATATGAGTATATATGACCTATTGAAAACTAAAATATATTTACCCCTCTCAAGGGATCCGGATTCGTCATCACTTCATCACCCCATATATAATTTTTTTTTCGATGTAGGCCAATGGGAAGACCCGGAGGCCAGGTGGCCTTTTCCATGTACCGGAGGCAACAAGGAATCGTGTACCAATATATATATATATAATAATAATAATATAATAATAATAATAATATTTATTCCAAATAGCTTACATTGATTACATTTATATTGATTAAGCACATTGATAACATTGAAATAAAAGGTATCCCCAAGAAACCGTGGTTGTGCAGGGGATTTTTTTTTATAACTAACAGTGTATTAAGGTCGAAATAATGTAAGAAACTACAAAAAATAAAAAAATAAAGTAAACACAAAAAAAGAAGATTAATAAAATTAGTTATATTAGTGACAGCATTATTTTTGCTTTTTTTTTTGTTTTTAATGAAGGTGACTTGTTTTATTCAAAAAGTTGATGGATTGCATTTCTATTTGTTTGAAATAGATATGATTTGAAATATTGTTTAAACATATTAAGGCTGTTTATTCTCAAAAAATAAATTTTATATACATCAGGTAGATTGTTAAAAAATTTTGCAGCTAGGTAAGTGAAACATTTTGTTCCTATTGTCTTTTTTGCTATGTTTGTTGTTACAAAGTTGTTAGTTTTTTGTCTTGTGTTATGATGATGAGCAATGTTACGAAGCAGTGTTTTGTTTTTGTAGGAATACAGCAATACATTAAAAAAATAGAGTTGTCTAAGGTCCAAAACATGGCTTTCGTGGAAAAGTAAGTCCGATGAGTACAGTAATGGTTTTTTATGAATTATTTTTAATATTCTTTTTTGTAGCACATCTAGTCTGCGTAAATGAGTATAAGAACAGGCTCCCCAGCTTAGTATACAATACTGAAGGCGTGATTCCACTAGGGCATGATATAAGATTTTCAATTGCTTTGTATTTAATATTTTACTTAGATATCTGAATTTATACAACATTATTCTAAGAGTTTTGGTAACTTGTTGGATATGATGGTCCCATCTCAAATGTGAATCAACCGTTATTCCTAAATACTTAATATCATTCGTACATTTAATTTCTATGTGTTTTTCCAACATATCGACGTCTAGGGAGGTGTACAATGGTAAATGATTTTCATAACTCACAAACGGGATGAAAAAGGTTTTTTCAAAATTTATGGTTAAAAGATTATGATCAAACCAGTCAATTATTTTCTTTAGATCCTCCTCAGCATTTGATTTTAAATTATCCCACGAGTCTGATGAATACAGAATTGCTGTATCATCAGCAAAACTGTAAACTTTTCCAGCAAAATTTTGGGTAAGTAGACCATTTATGTATACTGAGAAGAGAAGAGGTCCTAAAACCGTTCCTTGTGGTACCCCATAGTTTAATCTCTTTTCGTAGCTTATAACTTCTCCAATTTTTACAGATTGTGTGCGGTCTTGCAAATAATCTTTAAGAAGATCGAGTGCAATCCCGCGTATACCCGCCCTCTCCAAGGCTCCAAATAGCTGTGGGTGATCCACAGTATCAAAAGCCTTGGCAAGGTCGAGAAAAACACAAAGCGTGGGTTTTTTATTATCAATACGATTATATAACTCCTCAATTATTTGAGCAGTCGCATCATTTGTAGAAACCCCATTTTTAAACCCAAATTGCAAATCTGAAATGACGGAGTGTTTCTCAAAAAAAATGTTTAACCTGCTTTGTAATGATTTCTCAAATATTTTTGAGAATGTACTAATCAGACAAATGGGCCTATAATTTATCATTTGTGTTTTATCACCCTTTTTGTAAATGGGAACCACTATTGCTGTTCGAAAACACATTTTTCTCACCGATAAATTTGTATTAGGCAAATTTTACACCCGCTGTACTGCGTGAGAACAGTTATCCCTTGTTTATACAAAATAAAGTTCGGCGTCAACCAATTTGACCCGTCGTAAAAGTACTCTCAGAAGTTAATCCCTTGTTTATATAAAATAAACGTCGGCTTCAACCAATTTGACCCGTCACAAAAAGACTCTTAGAAGTTAAGAATTTAATAACTATATTGGTGCACTTAAGACCTTTCTCAGAAGGACGGGTGTCATAATACCGTCGTTTTCCAAAATCGTGAGAAGATTGCCACTCTCAATATTTTTATGTTTGATGCGAGCTTTCTTACGAGAAAACATCAATTTAAAAGCACAGTTGTTAATGTCACTTTAAGTAGCTCAGTTCAGCTCCAACGTTGAGTTCTAGCTCCAGTGGTCACGCGGTAATTTTCACAAAAAGTAACTCTAGTGGGGTAGTTCTCCATTATATCGGTCATAGCAAATCGAAAGTAGCAAATTTCCGCAACCAAACGAAACGTTTTCATGTTAATCATTAAGTTGTAGTTCTGTGTAATATATAAATAGTGTTCGACTTCGAGTTTTATTCAATCATTATTGGAAATATAGTTCGCTAATTAACAGCTTACGTGAACTTGCGTAAACATGGTCCTTCGAGCCGGATGCTGTAGACACCGGAATTAATTAACAATTCGGACACAACAGAACTCTCATCACATTTCCTCATCGCATCGTTTCACCATCTCTGAAGTCTCTCTTCACCTCATCTTCGGAATCGCCTATACTCTCTCAGTCGACATCACATCTTAAGATTCGCCCGGACTCTCTCTTCACCACGTCTACACCTGGATATCTTCTGGATCACCGCCAAAAAAAAGTGCAAGAGTTTGTGACTGACAGGTATTTATAACTCTTGTGTAAAGTGCAAAGTTTATAAGCTTTTAATTCTCGTCACTATTACTATTTAGCGTTATTTATTGTCTCTCGTTTTTCATTATTTGGATGATTTAGTTATTATTTATTGTTTCTCGTTTCTCAGTATTTGAATGATTTAGTTAAGTTATCTCAAACTATAGTAAGAAGTTTTTGGCAGTACTAATTGATCCTCGTGCATTCATTCTCTTAGATATTTAACATGAGTACTGATCTCAAAGAATATAAAAAAGCTAGATCTTTAGCTAAAAGTTGTATAACTCGCGTTGCAAATTGGTTCGCTGCAAATGTCGACCATCTACCTGACAAAAATCAGTTGGTCAATAGAATCGGTTTGCTCACAGATAGTTTCACCAAATATTCAGATGCTCAAGACAATATTGATTATTATTCAGACACCTCGAATGACTTAGATTCCGAAAACCGGGAAGAAACTGAAACTAAATATTTTGACACTCTATCGCAACTTCAGTTTTCTCTTGAAAGGTTTGAATCAGCTCCGCGAACTTCGATTCCGAGTTGCTCTTCAAAAAACACCCAAAATAATGTGAGATTGCCAGAAATTAGCATACCCACGTTTGATGGCTCTAACCCCCTTGAATACGCATCATTTTTTGATTTATTTAATGCTTTAATTATTAACAATGCACAAATCTCTAGTGATAGCCAAAAACTTTTTTACCTCAAAAGCTTTTTGAAAGGAGATGCTTTGAAAATCATCGACAATATTCAGGTATGTGACGAAAACTTCACCACAGCTATTGAATTAATAAATAAGAGATACACCAATAAAAAATTAAACTTGAATTCAGTTTTTCGTCACATATTTGATCAAGAATCTTTAATAAAATGTGATCACTTTAAATTGCAAAAATTTGCTACAAACACGCGTGCTCTGCTCGAACGCTTAAAGAATTTCAATATATCACACGAAGTATTGTTTGAGAATTTAATAATATTTCTACTAGAAAGTAAGCTAGATTTCAATACGAAGCGTACGTTTGAAGAAAGTTGCGAAATAGGGTCTCTCCCATCACTAAAAAAATTCCTAGACTTTTTAGATTGGAAATGCACGATTTTGGAAAATGTCACTTTCCCCATGTCTCACTCAGAAACAAAGACAACCAGGCACGCGTCCCATTTTAAGGATAATAAACCAAAGTTTACACCTAAGCAACAGGTCTCAATGCATACAAACACGGCACCTAATACTCACGACAGTCAAAAATTAAACTCGTTTAATTTCGCGCAAAACGCCACTCACTGTCTATTTTGTAGGAACAACTCCCATAAAATATATACTTGTCCCAACTTCACTGCTCTAGTTCCTGAAGATAGGCATAAATTTGTGAAATCAAAATCTTTATGTTTTAACTGTCTTGGAAATAAACATTCAATCCGCACTTGTCTCTCTACCAAAAAATGCACTATTTGTACGAAAAAACATCACACTTTGTTACATCTAGAACACTCACGTACTAATGCTATACCTCAAGTGGTCAATACACCACCTTTAGCGGATAGTCCTCAATCTAACTCTCCTAACACATCTTCCGTGGATCGTAATTCACAACTTCCTTTAGAAATCTCACATATTCCTACCACCTCGATGACCGCTCTCTCGTCTAAAAATTCTCATGTTTTATTAGCCACCGCACAGGCCTATGTCAAGCCAAAACTAGGACAGCCATTTTTAATTAGAATTCTGTTGGACAATGGCAGTCAAACTTCATTCGTCACTCATTCTCTAGCTGAAAAATTAGGCTACAAAATATATCCTCATAATCTACAAGTTTCCGGTATTTTAGAAGGCAGCACCACGGTAACCGAAATGATAGATATCACCTTATTGTCACAAGTTGCAGAAAACAAAAAATTCAAAGTTTCATGCGCAATTTTACCTAAAATTACTCATCCCCTTCCTCAGATAGCTCTGGATGTCGAAAGGTTTAAGATTCCCTCACAGCTTTTGTCAAAATTAGCTGACAGTCAATTCAACACACCTTCTCACATAGATATGCTCCTCGGTTGCGACATTTATTATGCAATCCTCAAAACTGGTATTAAACACTTGGGTTCTGGACTTCCATCGCTCATTAACACTCATTTAGGCTGGGTTATATCTGGAACTGTCCCACAAAATTGCGTCAAGGAACAATCTCTGACACCTGTACACTCTCATTCCTTCTTGGTTAGTAGTCTTTCAGCAAATGAACCCAACTCACTCTCTCATGGTAATGACGTGCAACTTGACTTATTGCTTGAGAAATTTTGGAGTCAGGAAGAGGTTGATTCAAGCTGCGCCTTTCGCTCTTTATCCGCTGAAGAAGAAAAGGCCGAAGAAATATTCTCGTCCACCACCAAAATATTGGAAAACGGAAGATATCAAGTAAACATTCCGTTCATAGAATCTGATGCTCACAAAAAACTTGGAGATTCTCTCTTAATAGCAAAACGTAGATTCGAATCGCTCGAAAGAAAATTCGCTCGCAACCCAGTTCTTTTCTCAGAATACAAACAATTCATCGATGAATACATATCTCTCGGACATGGAAAAGTTGTTCCTTTAGCTCTCACTAACTCCTCTAACGAAAATAAATATTTTGTGCCACACTTATGTGTTCTGAGAGAACAAAGCGAAACCACAAAAGTGCGAGTGGTTTTCGATTTCTCCTGTAAAACGACTTCCTCTTTCTCTTTCAATGACATATCTCTCAAAGGTCCTCAGGTGCAGCCCGAACTGTTCGACATATTATGTCGTTTTCGCTCTTTCAAATACGTATTGACAGCTGATATACAGAAAATGTACAGGCAGATTTCTACAAATCCTAAACAGAATTTCTTACAGAATATATTGTGGAGAGATTCTCATAATGATGACTTTTTATGCATCGAATTAACTAGTGTGTCCTTCGGACAAAAATGTGCTCCATATCTCGCATGTCGCGTACTTCAAGATGTTGCACAACGAAACGCCCTTTTGGCTCGTGCTTCAGACGCCTTATTAAAGCAGACGTATGTGGATGACATACTGTCAGGTGCTAACTCCCTGTCAGAACTGAAGCTATTGCATTCCGAATTAAACAAGTGTCTAAGTGCATCTGGTTTTACGCTCCACAAATTTCGTTCAAACTCTCTAGATTTCCATAAAGAACCAGTGCAGGCTCAAGCGGTCGATCTAGACTTAAATTTTGATAAAATGTCATGTAAACTGCTAGGACTTAAGTGGAATCCAACTCACGACATGTTTCAAATCTCTACTCCTTCAGATCTTGAACTGGAAGCTCACATTACTAAGCGAAAAATACTATCAGCTGTCTCACAGTGTTATGACCCTCTAGGATTAGTCAACCCCGTCATTGTCAAAGGAAAAATATTAATGCAACGCACATGGTTACACAAACTTTCATGGGATCAGGAAATTACTGATCAGTCCATCATTTTAGCTTGGAACGATTTTGTAAATAGTATTACTTTTCTCTCCTCCGTTGAGATTCCGCGGTATTTATTTATCAATGAAAATCCCATAGAATGTCAACTTCATGGATTCTCAGATGCCAGTTCGGTGGCATATGGCTGTAACTTATATCTCCTCTCCAAATATGCAAATGGTACCATCCATTGTGCATTGGTGGGTGCCAAATCCCGAGTCGCGCCATTGAAAAACATGCTGACTATTCCCAAATTAGAACTCAGTGCAATGTTACTGTTAGCCAAATTCACTCAACGAATCATGCAAATTTTTAGACCAATAATTCAATTTCACGCAGTTAATTTATGGTCTGATTCTCAAATCGCTCTATCCTGGTTGAAGGGACATCCCTCGCAGTGGAATGTGTTTGTGAGCAATCGTGTATCACAGATACAAGAGATCTCGAGCTCCAACACATTCCACTGGCACTACATTCGTTCAGAACTCAATGCTGCAGACATGCTTTCACGTGGAAAATTCGACAATTTAGATCTTTGGTTCAACGGTCCTTCATTTCTAAAAGACTCATCTCTTGTATTGAGTGACTTTGCCCAATTCCGCCCCATGGAGGATCCTCCTGAATTAAAAAAGAAAATTTTCACCTCCACTGTAATTGAAGAAAAATTTTGGCCCAAGCTCTCGTCAAAGTTCTCGACTTTCCCTAAGCTTCAAAGGACAGTAGCATATATTCTACGGTTTGTACATAACTCAAAAAACAATAGTGCACAATTGACAGGTTCTTTATCGGTAAATGAACTAGAAAATGCTACTTTGTTAATTATTAAGAACCTCCAAACGCATTGTTTCTACAACGATATTAAAGCTCTCTCTCGTGGTACATTATCAAACAAGCAACTTCTCTCACTTCAACCATTTTTAGATACCGACGGAATTTTGCGAGTAGGTGGACGCCTATCGCATGCTGATATTCCGTATCAACAGAAACACCCCATACTGTTGCCTTCCAAGAATTACACCGTCTCTCTCTTACTAAAACATGAGCATGTTCGTTTAGGACATAGTGGTTCCCAGAATGTCCTCTCCAGCGTCCGGCTACGCTACTGGCCAATGGACGGTCTCCGCGAATTGAAACGCATTATCAGAAATTGCATAACATGTCATCGATTCAATACCATTATGTCTCAACAAATTATGGCGGATCTACCCAAGGATCGAATATCTCCATGCAGGCCCTTTGTTAAAGTTGGTGTAGATTTTGGGGGACCCTTTATGGTTAAACCGTATCGCTTACGCAAAGCTCCAATTGTAAAAGCTTACTTGGCACTATTTGTTTGCATGATTACCAAAGCCGTTCATTTGGAACTCGTGTCTGATTTGTCCACAGACGCGTTCATAGCTGCTCTTAAGCGGTTTATAGCTCGTCGTGGGCATCCTTCCGTGATATATAGCGACAATGCTACTAATTTCGTTGGTGCTCGAAACCAACTCAAAGAACTTCGCGACTTCTTTCTGTCTCCGGTTTCCTCCAAACCCATTCTCGAATTTCTCTCCAAAACGGAAACACAATGGAAATTTATACCCCCAAAATCTCCCCATTGGGGAGGGCTTTGGGAAGCGGCGATTAAAAGCGCCAAAAATCACCTGCACAAAATTGTTGGAAAGCAAACATACACCTTTGAGCAATTCACTACGATCCTTACGCAAATAGAAGCCATACTCAACTCTAGACCCCTGTACCCCTTGTCGAATGATCCCAATGATTTCAATTCCCTCACTCCTGGCCATTTTCTGATAGGCTCCCCTTTAACGGCATACCCTGACAAAGACATATCTAGTCGAGTAGAAAACACTTTATCGTTCTGGCAAAGGTGCACACAGATTCAGCAACAGTTTTGGAAAAGATGGTCGATTGATTATCTCAATCGTCTCCAAAATAGACCCAAATGGTTCAGGCCCACTGATAACATTAGAACTAATGATCTGGTCTTAGTAAAAGATGAGTTGTCCCATCCACTCAATTGGCCACTAGCCCGTGTAATTGAAACGATTCCTGGTAAGGATGGCCGGGTTCGTGTGGTTCGCCTTAAAACTAGCGAAAGTCAGTACACTCGGCCCATCACAAAAATATCGGTATTACCAGTTTATGCAAAAGACTGACCCCCTTTTATTCTCATCCGACTCTTGTACAGTAGTTTTTATAATTAGTTAAGTTGTAAATAATATGTCAATTTTAGTAACCTGGTTGTCGCGGGCAGTATGTTCGAAAACACATTTTTCTCACCGATAAATTTGTATTAGGCAAAT
>CAJUYI010000774.1:0-36256 GCA_910591695.1 Galerucella pusilla
ACTTTTTATATACAGAGTTTGTGCTCCTTATGTCTAGTCTCCATGCATCAACCGTTTCGTAAAGTTAGGTAATATCAAAGTCGAATTTAGGAATTTCTAAACGCAATTTACGTTTCACCACGCGCATTTAGAAATTCCCAAATCCGATTTAGGTATTACCTAACTTTACGAAACGGTAAGTAAAATCGGGCATGAAAATTTCAAAATTTTTGGAAACTTGGTTTTTAAAGAAAACTTTGAAGTTGTTCATCAATTTTATATTAAATATATATATATATATACATAAAATATATAAATATAATATAATATAAATATATATTTGTTTTTGACGTGTGACTTAAAGTCTTTCAATATACATCTTTTTGAAGAAACTGGAACATTATCAGCCACTTAGTAACAATTTAATATTTTCAAGTGATAAGTAAAGAAGAACAAGAAATTACTAATAACTAATTGAATGAGAAACTTTCATGCAAATTCTGGTTTTGAATCATCAACTTACTTCTGGTCAATTTTTTTTCTATATCTACAGATGTAGATGGAGCTTCTATAGATGTAGGTGTATCTTCTATAGATGTAGATGGAGTTTCCAAAGACACTATTGTGGATGATGGTATCGTAACAGTGTCTGAAATCAAATAATTCAATCATCTTACAACAACTCAGTTATCGAGAAAATTGTAAAGGAATATTTAAATCAAAACAGATTAACATTTCCATCATTAAATGTGTTACATATACGTCAGAGCTAACTATAACATTTTCTTGAAACAAACAGCTTACGAAATAGTGATCTTGTTGTGCCTTTGCATATGTCATCTACATATAAAAAGTCTACATATTACAATATAGCATTACACTATATAACTTATTGCCATGTTACATAAAAAAATTGTTTCCAACGATAAGTTTAAAAATGAAGTTAATAAGTTAAGATAATAAATGTTTTCATAATGTAAGTTATTTTCGTTCTGATTAATTTATTGCAATTCTTTATATATCATAGTTGTAGATTTTATATATATCATAGTTGTAGATTTTATATATATATATATATATATATCATAGTTGTAGATTGTATATTATATTTTTTAATGCAGGTACCTAATGTGAACATATTGTACAAATTTAAAGGTAAATAAAGCTATATATAACTCGAATTATTATCTACTTACCAGGTAGAAGTAGAGTTGGATATGCACATGGTTTCAACTCTCTTTGAAATCCTGTGTTATGGAACTCCTGGTCGAAATATTGATGGCACACTCTATAATTGTCATAAAGTTGTTTTGGAGTTTTCTCATTTAAAACAGGATTGTTTATATTCTCCATCCAAATATTTAATAAGTTGGGATCCTTGGTGAAACGATGCCTCTTACTTGTTTTATCGGTACAACCAGGAACACAACAAGTTCTTTTACGAGATGCCATAGGTCTTGCTGGGTCCGTTGAACTATAGGGAAACACGAATTCTTGACTGATTTTGCGAAAAATCGATAGTACTCACCTATTTTGAGAATAATCCGTCAAAAAATTTGCGGGTTATACATATTTTGCTGAGAAAAATCCAAAAAAAGATTTTTTTTCGCCACTTGAGCCATAAATTTTGGACTAGTTATTTTAT
Organism: Galerucella pusilla; assembly: GCA_910591695.1. NCBI lineage: Eukaryota > Metazoa > Arthropoda > Insecta > Coleoptera > Chrysomelidae > Galerucella > Galerucella pusilla. The sequence goes on from CAJUYI010000774.1 coordinate 1,625, forward strand.
ACAAACCACAGTTTAAATGTATTGCACTGTACGGAAAAGTGATCAACAACATGTGTTCTCGCTAATTATAACATTTCAGTTAGTTTCTTCATAATATTGTTTAAATTACCACTTTTATAGATATATATTTGACAGGCTACAAATTTGTATGAAAACGACAAATGACAAATGGCATAGAACTCAGAAGCCCTAGCGTAATGTGTGACATGGTTGCCAGCTGTAAACGATTAAGTGAGAATCATGATATTTTTAAAATATTAATTAATTATTGCATTCAAATTTCATCTTAGAAAGTATTGGATGAGAGGGATGAATGCATTGTAATGAACATCAATCTATTCAAGAAGAGAAAAAAAATATAATAATTGGATTCACCCTTCCCCTTCTAGAATAACTTAATGTGGATTACAAATAATTGGTGGCATTTGCCTTACCCTCAAGATATTCAAGAAGGGGAAGGGAATATGATAATTGGATTCACCCTTCCCCTTCTTGAATAACTTAATGTGGATTACAAAGTATTGGATATTCCAGAAGGGGAAGGGAATATAATAATTGGATTCACCCTTCCCCTCCTAGAATAATTAAGTTATTCTAGAAGGAGAAGGGTGAATCCAATTATTATATTCCCTTCCCCTTCTGGAATAACTTGATGTGGATTACAAAGTATTGGATATTTTTTGAGGGGAAGGCTGAATACAATGATTATATATTTGTTTCCCCTTCTTCAAATACGCAATATAAGGATATCATCATAAATAAAATCATTTATATTCTTGGGTTTGTCTTGAATGAATCTAACTAAAAATATAGTCTGATACAATATTTAATTTCGTATCTTAAGAGGCTCGAGTAGTTCATGACGTCACGACAAACTGTCAAAAGTACCTCCCTCTTCCTACCACTTCAGGTCGTAGTTTGTGGGCACTGTCATTTTATGAAAGGAACGGGTGGCAACGCCGCTAGATAGTCTCTTTCGACGAGAGATTCCAGTAAAATTTAAACCATAGACTTAGGACTTTAATATTGAACATTTAGGTTATTGAGATTTGATTTGTCGTTACATCTCAAGTTTTTTCACTGAACTATTTATTACATTAATTTAAAAATTTTAGTTGTAAATATCTTTTAGCTAATTGCGTGAAACTGATTTACCAATACTGCATTATATTATTGCTTAGACTGCTCAATTTTATGGAATGAACATAATTAAATGTTTTTATTTAAGAATTGTCGTTATAACTCGATTTTTACAAATAATACATAGGTAGTAGGTATACATTTGTCTGAAATGGCGAAGACCATTTAGAATTTTTTATTTCAATATTTTCTAATTGAACATGTCGACTTCTTTTTTCCTACTATATCCATTTACCTTTTCGTCATTAGTGACTTATTTTTTAAATACCCAACTCCAATAAATCACTACTGTAAAATTGTACCTAGGTATCTTCTCACAGCCATATAACTCGAAAACATCTTTCGAAGTCTTTCAATTTATCCAAAGAATTGGATAAACTGCAGGTTAAGATAAATAAATAAAACACATTCTTTTTATAACAATTTATTTTAAATTTCTAATTGGAAGACCCTTTATATGTTGCGGATCGACCAATTCAGGCAACATACAGTTAAAATAAAAATGCGTCAAATCTGGAAGGACTTTTCCCCAAAAGTTGTCATCCCTGTATATCTGAAAATAAAATATTTCTAAGTAAGTCAGGAATATAATTATCATTTTATTGTTGCAGACTATGTAACCTATATAAACACGAAAGTATTTACAGTCGATTCAAAGTTATTACATAAAAATGTCAGTGTAAAATTTTAATGTGAAGTGTACAAATATATACCTTCTCAGTTAGCAAACCAAATGGGCTCCAAATACAAAAGATACACCACTTGCGATTTGCAGCAGCAAGTTGTCCCTGTACTTGGTAGAAATAGTTGTGGTTTCTTTTCAGCTTTAAATGTCCACCAACAACTTTTGCAAACTTTATTTTATTTTGAAGAATGGCTTCCATTGGAGACATTGTTGAAATTGAAGATGGACATTTTATTTCAATAATTCCATCCTCTCCAATCAGACCATCAGGACTGGCTCCTAAATAGTGTTCACTTGGATGAATATAAAATCCACTTTTTTTTATATCTATATTAAACTTCTTCTTCAGCTCATTAATGGCTAGTGGTTCACTCTTATTGCCATATCTGGTAGCTTTGTTGCCCATAAAATTGCTGTAAAGCAAAGTTTTTCTCCGTTTGCAAACTCTTCCAAAATTTGATGCAGTCAATCTTATTGAGCATTCCTGTATCCATAGTGGATTCGCACTTTGTCCCACAGTATCAATTGCTATTTTATTAATTTGTTCCTCCGATTTCTCTATGGATTTCAAAAATTCCTCTTTTTTATTTTTATAAATCTCATCATCTAATGCCAGAATTTGAATATTTGTATCAGGACCATAATCTTTGTCTGGTATATTATTTTTTCTACTCTGCCTTCGTATAGGTTTTCTTACTTTCTTTATTGGTACTTCTTTCTTTCTCTCAATATATTTTTTTGTGAAGCTTTTTGGGCTTGAGCACACTAATGCTCTGTGCATCTCTCCATAATAATTACCTTTACTATTGAACGATAAGGCTGCTGCTTCACACCTTGTTTTGTATGAACCTCTGAGAGAGTAGTTGACTCGTTTACCTCCAACGAATTTGCAGATAACACTATTAAATTGCTCAGCAATATTATTATTCATATTTAATATTAGACTACCAGCATTATCTATAAGTCTTTGCAGAGGTATTTGTATGTCCTGATCAATTCCACATTCCCGCATAAGTGGCATAAGGTTTTTTTCTTCAGATGAAGGCCCACATTTAAAATAACCGATGTTTTTACATCCAGAATGTTCTCCAAAAATATGGGATGGAATATTCTTCAAATCAATCTGGAGTAAACGAACATTCTCCATGAGTGCATTAGACTGCTTATTCCTATAATCAGCAGCTTTTACAATTGCTGTTCTGAAACGTAAAAGCTTGCTTAAAATAACTTTCCTTAAGGAAGGGTGGACTGGCAGATTTTTAGATTGGCTGCGTTTATGAGCTGAAAAATACATATTTATTTATTTTATATTTATTTATATTAACTTGTGAGTTAATATAATTACTCTTTATTAGCGTTGCTCAATGTATTTCAAATTATTTTTAATTTTGACCTTTCAATTTATATAATGGAACATCAATTAATGTTTTGACTATGGGTTTATATATTTTTATGGGTATATTTATTAGGAAATCCTATTCCAAATAAATAAATGATTAACTAATTAATTAGCACTATTTATTTAGTGTTTCGTTAGACATATACGTCAACAGATATAGGTAATAAACTTACTTGTAATCTCTCTCAACTTTTTTGAAAAATTTCTCAGCAAATGATTTTTGCATTCAATTTTGACAACCAATTTATTCCCATACGGTTTCATTTCCAAAAGTTTCTTAAAAACCGAGGAATCCCCATCCCCAATCATTTTTAAATATTTCAAGCCATGTATCTGTACACTGGTACGAAATCCCTCCACAATTATATCAGATTCCATGGCAGTAGATGACTCATTCCAATTTTTATAGCAAATGTGTTCTACATTTCTATTTTCATCATTTTGTCTTGAACATACAGAGCAGTACTTGTTTCTGATTCCCAAAAACAATAATTTTCTAGTATGTAGCCCAATAATGCATGCCTATAATAAATTTAAAGAAATAATTAATATCGATTCGTAGTTCTAAGTTTCTGTAAACAGTACCCAGTTGAAAAAAAAGTAGTTATTCTAAATTTTGGAAGATGTAAAAATCAAACTTACTACTCCAGAAGAGGAATTATAATTTAAATTATAGGAACGTTTAGCCCAAGCTCCATCTGTAACAACAGTAATGAAGGGAATTCCATCTTCATCTACATTTCCTATGCTTCGTGCATACTCAGCTTCTTCACGTGCAGCTTTTGCCATTTGCTCCCATGCAGTTGTTAAAATAACATCTCCCACACTCTTATGGTGGTTCAAGTAAGTTTTATTAGACATACATGGCATGTTTACTGCAGCACATAGTTCTTCAACTTGAGCATATCCAATCCCAGTTGATATTGCCCCCAATGTGACAGCTGCATTAATATTTACATTACTTTGATCATCTTCTTCTTCACTTGTTATTTTTTTTATAACATTACACATTTTGCATTTCAACCAAAATGTGCTGGAGAAACCAGTCCTGGTTTCTTGTAAGAGTGCCATATTACTTATGCCACAATCAAAAGGTAAATGCCTCTCATCATTTAGTATCTGATTAAAAAGGTGCTGAACATTGAATATTCTTCTTCCAGATATATCCAATTTTGGTGACACTGGTCTACTGTAAAGAAAAGCAAATGATAAATCCTTTCACTAAAGATGAATATAGAAAATGCAGAAATTTTTAAATAAAAATAACCTAAAATAGGTACCACCTAAATAAAAAATCTAATATTCTAATATTTTACCTTATATCTGATGCACTAGTATTCATTGAATAGTTATGATCTTGCATAAACGGCAATGAATCTTCTGAAGATTTACTGCAGCCAGGTTGAGGTTCAAGTTGAAATACATCAGGACTTTCCATAGATGCGTCCATTGCAATGTCAGTTTCTAATTCTACTAATGGTTTGCTACAGACAGTTAGAGATTTCAGCTGCATTACATCTTCACTGTGAAGAATTTCATTTGGAGCAGCATTTTCTTTATTTTTTTCTCTCAAAGTCCTGCAATATACATTTTATAAAATTATAATATATTCATATACTTAGCACATATATTTTCTTTCTTGAGCTTAGCTGATAGAAAAAAATGGCTTACCTCCTTCTTGAAAGACTTAAGGTGAGATTATACAGCAAATAAAATAAAATAAGGAATAAAATAAATTAAAATAATAAAGATGAACATAAGCATCTCTATGAAAGCGTTTATATAAGAAATAAGATAAAATAGTAAGTAAGAATTAGTACAAAAGATGGCCAACTTTTATCTTTTTGTTTTATTTTATTTTAATTTGTTTGGAAACCGATAATGCGCATGACCCAGATATTTCTATTCTAAATGTTCTGAAGTTCCAATGGTAGTAATGGTACTTCATGTAACCTAACGAAGTACTTGATCATGAGACCACGACATTTTTGATATTTAAAATAGCTCAAACGAAAAACTTTCACATACACAACATTCTCACCCCTCATTGAGCCAAAACAAAAAGTGGAATTCACTAAGCTTGCACAAAACACAAACAAAGTTATTGTCAAAAAAGCTGCAATTTGATTGGTTTACTCTTACTTCTTATTTTATTTTATTCATCTCTATAATCAATGTTTTTTTGTCCTTATTTCTTAACTTATTTTAATTGGTTCCTTATTTTATTTTATTTGCTGTATAATCTCACCTTTAAATTTTTTCTAAACGCACATAGTGTCTTTTGTTTTTTGTAACTTCGCCTTCTACCCATTTATCTAAGAATTATTTCACCAAAAACCAAACTCACTCAACGATGCTCGAAATAAAATAATCAACGTGTAGTCAACCAAACACAGAAAAGAAAAAGATCAAAATTGCCAACAATCAGGTAAAGAATATTATCCATCCATAAAACTACAGATGTGTATAAAATAACTGATAACATCATGATAACATTTACATGACGGTTTCCGATGTTGCCGTATCCAGGAATTTTAGTTATCAACAATGCCGTGTCAGCACTTAACAAGAAATGTTTTATTCAAATCGCGGTTAGGAATTATTGAACAAATAGACGCTACCAAGAATAATTTTTCTTGAAAAAGTTACATTTTGTATCACTCCAAATGTAGGACCTTCAGAGTTTTTTCATTTAAATCGATAATTGTGATTATGTCAATTTGACATGCTATGCATTTGCATAAAAATGAAGCTCCCACATTCTTGGTACCATTTGTTATTAGTTTAATCGAGAAATAGTCATTAATTTCACATAATAAAGCGTCAAATCCTAACCGCGTTTTGATCAATATGGCTGATGGTACTGAGGCCTCTTGAGTAGTCGATTACAACTGGCAACCACGCTAAAAAGTATTGTATTTTGTTCTATGTTTTGTAGGTTGCATATCTGTGTATGCGATTATTAAAATTATTTATATCCAAACTGGTTGCCTGTCAAATATATATTTATAAAAGTAGTAATTTAAACAATATTATGAAGCATCTAACTGGATTTTTTTCAAGCGAGAACACATGTTGTTGATCACTTTCATGTACAGAGCAATACATTTAAACTGTTTTTTGTATGAAATATCATGCCAAAAAGTGATGTCTCAAGTGGCGAAAAAAAATCTATTTTTGGATTTTTCTTTGTAAATTGTGTATAACCCGAAAATTTTTTGACGGATTATTCTCAAAATAGGTGAGTACTATCGATTTTTCGCAAAATCAGTCAAAAACTCGTGTTTCCCTATAGTTCAACGAACCCGGTCTTGCTTATATTATATATTATACTAAGTACCTAGGTATCTACTTTTCAAAAATATCAATTGTCTTATAATACAACAAACAATTAAATGTTCATAAACTAAAATACTGAACTAAACCACTACATGTTAACATTGTTAACTAATAAAAATTAAAATTGTTTGTAACTTTCAATAATTGACAGTTCACGTGACGTTCCTGGACGTTCCCTCCGATCTCCGATTCTGCAACGTCACGCTACAAATGCGCTCTCAAGCGGATGGGCTCGATATTATTACTTAGATACAAATTGTAGATGAGAGTAAAAAAACTGCTAGAGGGTGTGCTGTGCACGTTGTTAGTGTTGTATTATCTATGGTTCTGTACTGTAGTTTTTGTGATAATACAATACAATAGTATGACATTGAATTTTGCATCTGTGCCAAATTTTGCTACTTGACTTATAAACAGCTAACATGTTGTTGTAGTCAATTTTGCTGACACGTGAGTAATAAAAAAAAATTAAGTAACGTACCCAATAGCTATAAAATTAAAAATTACATAACCTTATTTTTTTCAGTTTTTCAAGTACCATAACGATTTTGTATGTCGACAGTGAAAGTAGTTAATGATGACATTATACTGCTCGATTCTAATGTATCTGATGGGTTGACGACAACAATAATAATGAAGAATCATTCGACAACAAAGCAAACTAGCCTTTCTGTGCTCAGTACTTTTAAATATGAACATTTGTTAGCGGGAATTTCAGGAGGAACTATCTCAACCTTAATCCTACATCCTTTAGATCTAATGAAAATTAGATTCGCAGGTAGGAAAATATGATGTAATTACGAAGTAAGTTTGTATTTTAACTTTATAAATATTTTAGTTAATGATGGAAGAACGTCAATACCTCAATATAGCAGTTTAACAAGTGCATTTTATACTATACTTAGGCAGGAAGGTGTTAAAGGGCTATACAGAGGAGTTGCACCCAATGTATGGGGTTCTGGAAGTGCCTGGGGATTTTATTTTATGTTGTAAGTGGTTTAAAATTAGTTTATCGAATTACTTTTTCACTTTCACTAGAACCAGTCTCTTCTTGATGTACTTGATTCTGCTATCTCTTGGTATCTCTTAAAACTTGCATTTTTTAATAATGAATACTCAGAATTGATGAATATGATTTATAGTACCTACCTATAGGTACACTTGATGGAATATTTTTTCTCATTTAATATAAAGTTTTTCTTGTGTGCACTATTTGCAAACTACTGTGTATTACTAGTTGTTGCTTTTGATTGTTCGAACTTCTTTTAATAAGAATTGTATTTCTTGAAATAACAAAATTTCTTACTTACTTACTGTGTCTGAAACATTTGTCACAACAGATTATCTGGATAAATTCCTTCTAAGCTATAGTTAATTGTAATACCATAAGATGTGATTGATATTATTTAGTGAAGGAGCTGCTATGTAAAATCAACTTACAAATATAAGCAATCGAGTGTGAAGTTGATAGTGTAAATATCAGGTATCTATGGTTAATGGTCAGTTTTCATAGTAAAAAAATTGCAATTGGTGTAGTGTATTTGCTTCTGTAGAATTTTTTACTGCTTCTTTGTATATTATTGAACAGGTATATACAGTGCTATTCAAAAGTCCCTTCCAGAGCCGAATCTAGGTACTGTTGCGCCTGTGGCAACATACTAGACAGCGCCCCGCATTTGCGTAGATTTTTTTAACCAGTATTTTTTTTATAATTTTGGTCATATATTGTGGTTACTATTTTAAAATAATACGCAGTATTATGGATATTTACTTATTTTTATTGCTAACATTGAAATAGACATTTCAAATGAAATGCATTAAAATTAAACAATCTTGAAAAACAATACAAAAACTTTTATATTTTTGAAAAAAAAAACTAAAAATTTAAAAATATAACAAATAAAGTAAAAATTTTTTTGGTTAATTGACCAGAAAATAATAATTATGTAGGTAAGTAACGTACAGTGTTCAAAATCTCACTTTTCTTGCTTTTACATCTGCAAACATATCAACCAATTCAGAGTAATCTAGGGTACATGTCACTTCTTTTTCGATGGCGAGGATTGACATATTTGATAATCTCTCTTGTCCCAAAGTGGAACGAAGGTACGACTTTATAAGTTTCAATTTGCTAAAGGAACGTTCACAAGTAGCAGTTGTCACTGGCAAACTCAGAAATATTCTCAACGCCGTTTGAAGATTTGGATAAATATTTTCAAGATTCAGATCATATATACCATTTAGGTAATAGTTGTAATGATCCCATTTCAGAAAAATTGTCTAAAATTAAGTTACTCTGAAATTTAAAACTTTCAATTTCCAATGAAAATTCATGTGCATTTAAATCTAAAGGATACTTTAATGCAAGATCTGTAGCACTTTTTATTAAATCGTCAATAGTCATAGTTTGAATAACACTTCCTTTCAAAAAACTGAAGTCGTCTGCCACTTCGTTCAAAGCAACAAATCTTTTTTCAATTTGTATTATTATTTTATCAATCACTTGTAACAGTCCAATTCTTAGTTTTGCATTCGCATCAAAAAGATAAGCTTCATCACTGGCTAGTTCTCCTGACATTTTGGGTTTTTTTCGTTTTCTTGACTCCTGTAATTTTGGTTCAATTCCAATTTTATTTGCTTCAGTTTTAGAAAGTTCCATCAATGGTGTAAAAAAGTTTTCTCTATACGCTTTTAATTCGTTTAATAGTCCAAGTATCATTTGTGAGCCTTTAGAAATATCTAGTTGCTTTTCTTGCAAAGATAGATTAATTCTATTTATTTTACCCAACAGAATATCCCAGAAGTTAAGATATATGATAAATTCGTAAGTTGTTATCAAATTTATCAGGGACGATTCTTTAAGCTCGTTAAGATTTTTAATTATTTTTTTCTAATTGTGACTTCAAGGAATGCACAGCGTTTGCTTTTGAGGACCAGCGAGTATCGCTAGAACCCTTTAGAGTGATGCTGATTTCTGTTTTGAGTAATTCCCACCTTGAAGAAGATCCAACAAAAAAAGTATATATTTGTTGAACAGTTGCAAAGAATGTTTCCATTTGTGGGGTTACTTCAGCAGCATGAACGCCAACTAAATTTAGACTGTGGGCAGTGCAAGGAATAAATTTTGCTTTGTCATTTATGTTCAAAATTTGAGCTTGTACACCCTTGTATTTTCCAGCCATATTAGCCCCATTATCATAGGACTGTCCTCTTACGTTCTTAATATCCAAGCCATCGGCCACCAATTTTTCTAGAATTTCTTTTGCAAGCCCTTCACCTGTTTTTTCTCGAGTGTTTATAAAGTCAATAAAACTTTCCTTAATACTGCATTTTCTATTGCCATCAATATGCACGTAACGTATTATTTGGACCATCTGTTCTTGATGAGCTACATCTGTGGTACAGTCAAACATTATTGAAAAATATTTCGCGTCTTTTATATCTTGAATAATATGTCTTCGTACTTTAGTAGCTGCTAAACCAATCAGCTCATTTTGTATTCCAGATGAAAAATAGGAGAGTTGGCCTTTGTTGTGAGTTTCAATGTGGGTCTTGATAACATTATCATAATGACTTAGTAGTTCAATTGTGTTAAGAAACCTACCACATTGGATGTCCGATTATTTCAGAGGTTCCTCTCAAGGCATCATTATTTTTTATACAGTGTAAAATTGCATCAATGATCACTTTTAATATATGTCTCCACTTATTTTTCTCTTTTTCTATTGTTTTCAGTAGCTCATCATCAATAAAACCACCAATTTTTAATCTCTTTTCAAAAGCTTTCCACTTTATATAATTTTCTCTATGACTGATGGAATTTTCGTGACGAGGTAACACAGGATTCAAATGTTTCCAATCATTGAAACCAGTAGTCCAAATGTTATTTGTATCATTAAAAAGTTTACATGGAAAACAAAATAATGAGTCGAGATCTTTGCAATAAATAAGCCAATTTCTAAAAATTCTTTCTCCATTTTTCTTCATGTTCGTGAACCAATGTTTTTCAAAACGCCTATTATTCGTCAAAGGATAACATTCAATGTCATCGCCACAAATTGGACCATGTTCAACATACCACGCAATAGTATTGTTATTTACTTTCCACGTGGTTGGATTATTAAAGTCAATTTCAATGTTTTTTTGGAGTTCATGATTTTGTTGCAAATTTTTTTTTCTGGTTCTTGACTAGATTTAAGTTCTATGTTTTTCGTTTGTTCATCTTCACTATCTGTAGAACTTAAATCAGAATGAGTAGGACTGACAGTTGTGGACACTTCGCTAGTACAGAGTTTTTTTGGCAATAAAAACTTTGATATGTTACTAGTATTGGCTTTTAAGGCAGCAGCTTTTTGAGCTCGCAGTGCTTTATTCTGCACCCCTGATAACTTTTTTGGTGGCATATCTACAAAGAAAAACAATCATAAATTCTGTTTTTTAACCTCTTGAAGCACGAACGTTTGAAAAAGACAATAAACCTGAATCTTAATACAATATAGATTATAACTATAATATAGAATTTAATTAAATTGTTTGAAGTCTTACCTCAATATTAACTATATTAATACGTAACTTAATGATTTTTCCCAGTTTTAATATTTATTGCACAATTCTTTACTAAAATCTAGTAGACACAACACAACTTCATAGATCACATAAGAATTAATCTTACCCGTTTCGCTATTTACGCTAGGCACAAAACGCATCAAATCATTCGAATTTACTCGTTTAACCCTCCGATAGGCGCGCGCGGCTTCCGGCTTCGTTTTAGGCAAATTTCTCAGACATTTTTAGAATTACGAATCTGAAATTTTAAGTAATCCTTGGTGAACATGTTTTAAGGGTTTTTCCAAAATTATATTATTTAACAATATCTAAATCGTGTTTTATTGACCTGAAAATGACCGCCGGTCGGATTTGTATCTGTGAGATACACGTGCGACCAAATTTGTTAGTTTTATTACATTTTATTATCGGTATTACCTATTTGAAATATTTATGGAAAGATTTTAGACACATTACATCTTAGAGAATTATTTGTATTTTTGTGTTTTTGTGAAATTTTGGTAATTTAAGACAATTTTATTTACAATTTTTGGGTTTTCTTTTTGTGTTGCCACATATAATGGATAATTCTCGCCATCGCCCCTCGCGCGAAAAACGTCTTTCGAATTACTTTGCTTGGCTCTTCTATTTCTTTATTTTTTGATATTTTCTGGCGCCCCTGCGGACTTTGCGCCCGTGGCAAGTGCCACCTTTGCCACGCCCTAGATACGGCCCTGCTTCCCCCCTCGTATCTTTTGAACAGCTACTCTTACATTAATAAAATTTGGAGGGTGGAAATGAAGTGTTGTAAACTTCTCTACAAATTAATAATAACAGGTGACGTAATAGTAATAGATGACGTCACAGTGCCACTCTGGCCAATAATTTTAAATAGGACCTTATGGCAAGTGATATCTCGTTTGAAAGGCATTGACATTGGCTACAGAGCCATATTAATTTTGTTTGGGCTTAAACTAATTTTGACGGATACATTAAATACCAAAATTATTGAAATTATTTTTTTAAATTTAATTAATCAAATATCAACAATGGATTCTTATAGCAAGTGTTCGAAATGTGCTCCGTCTACTTCCTGACAGTAATACATCCTATTAGTAAACTCTTGTCGTACTCGTTCGAATGTGTCAGCTGAAATTGCATTGCATTCTTCAATAATTCTTTCTTTCAAAACGCCAATGCTATCTGGTGCAGTAGTATAAACCTTGGATATCAAGTACCCCCATAGAAAAAAATCTAATGGTGTCACATCTGGTGACCGAGGTGACCTGGATGAAGAATATCGAGGTAGATGGGTCGGCCGGCGAGGTCCTATAGAATGGCCACCTCGGTCACCAGATCTGACTTTTTCCAATTGCATCATTACTTGCACCATTATGGAAACGATTGGAAATCGTTACTCGGGCATTAGAATTACACGGGGGTGGATCTGTGGGGGTGAATTGGGGGAGGAATGGAAGCGTTCGTGAAAATCGCTCCAAACTCGTTACTCGGAGGTATAGAGACATTCGGATTACTTAAATTATACGAATATTATTGAATGCCTATATTATTTTGGTGTATTCGATTGTAATTTTTTTTATTAAAATATGAGCGACTTGAATATTATCATAATTTAGGTAAAATTTCGGATGAAATTAATAAAGATCCACATTTCCCTACAATGGGCCGAACAAAACTACGAGAAACGCTAGACATTGAAATTTAAATGGGCAAAACATCATAGAGAAGCGATTCTAATTGATACTGACCAAATTATTTGGGGGCGGAGATATATTTTTTTAAAATTATGTGCAGAAGGCAAACCAATATTTCACTTGGATGAAACCTTTTTTTTTTCGGGCCGAGATGAGAAACTCATGTCCGAATGGGTCCTTAATCAGTACCCAGACAGTGTTGGACTCATCCCCACGGGAATGCTTTCCAACCAAACCCACCCCAAACTCGCCGTTACTCCCGCCTTGGAATCACTACCCTAGCATACTTCAAGACGGGCGGCGGTCCCTCACACACTCTCCGTCATCTTCTCCCTCCTATCACTCTCACATGCCATATCGAGTCCTTCTCTTCCACTAATCATGCTCTCTACTACGCCACTTATCTCCATCCCTTCCTCCTCGCCTCTAAACATAATCTCCACCATATTTTCCCAATACACCGCCTCTCCCAGTTTATTTTCCAACTTCTCCAAAACTTCCTCGTTCTTACAAAATCTTAACACATCATCCTCCACTTCACATCTCTCGCACACTCCAGTTTCTCTTTTCCCAATCTTGTTGAGGTAACCCACTCTCTTCCCATGCCCTGTGAGCACCTGCGTCAAGAAGTAGTTCACCTCCCCGAATTTCCGGTCCACCCAATTTCCCCTGCTCCCAATCGCTCTTTTTAGCGCGCCCCCATACTCATCCCACCTTTTCTCCATTTCCTCATCCATCCATTCCTGTACTTCATCTCTGGTCGCACGTCGCACCCCTCCGGCGTTTCTGTCTGGCTCTAGCCATCAAGTCCAATGGATAGGACCTTGACAGCACTGCAGATGCCAGTCCACACACTGTCCTGCACCACCCTCAGGAGGATCCCTCTCTGCACCCGCAGGAGTAGTCTTACCCTCGCATCCACCCCTGCTTTCTTACTCCACACTTCCTTCCGTCCTACCAATTACCCTCCCCCTTCCTCCTCTTTCCAGCCATGCTGCTTTTACTTTTGCCTTCTGTGCAGCCTTCAACATATGGGTTTTGAAGGATAATTGGCTATCCAACCACACCCCTAGATCTTTCACCGCTTCCTCCATCCGAATTTTCCTTCCCTTCACCATCGCCCCCACTTCCCTTGCCTTGCTCCGCCCCTTCACCAGTAGCCCGACCGTCTTATCCTCAGCCACTTCCAGTCCACACCGCTCTCTCTCTCTCTCCTCCACAATCTTCCTAAACATCCTCTTCGCCTTTCTTTCTATCCACACCTCTCCCTTTGCCGTACATACCAGACAGACATCATCCGCATACACCGTAATCTCACATCCCTCTTCACATGCTATCCCACACACTTCCAAAGCGTCGGTCCCTTAAATCTCCGTCTCATACCTTCTCCCTCTAGTGTTAATTATCGCACGGACCGTCAGGTCACAGAGTACACCATCTAACAAGAGGCGAAAGAAAGTAGTTTTCGTGATCGCAAATTTGTGTGCACATGCGTGAATTAATTAGTTTACCTGTCAATGTCAAGTCGACACTTCCGTTCATTCCCCTCAGTTCACCGTGTATTATTTCAAGATTAGGTTAAAAATGAGCCACTTCTCATTACACACATGAGATGAATAATAAGGCGTTCTCATGCTAGTAGTCAAAAAAATATTCCATAGATCCAATTGGGAGGGATGTTCATCAGCACTACTACTTTTCTTAGTGTAGTGTTACTTTTCTCAGTGTATCAAGTAGTTTATGTGTCAATGCCTCGACGTATTTCCGCTCAATATCGTGTAAGTACGACTTCAAAGGAACCGACAAAGCTTTCGTCTCTTGTTATATGATGTACTCTGTGGTCAGGTAGTCCTCCACTAGATTAACTAGCCCCTCCCCTACTCCAAGCTTTATCAACGCGCTTAACACCGCCCATTTACTGACATGTTGAACGCGTTCCCTACGTCGAAGAACACGAGTAGGGACAATTTCTTACTCCTACAGCTTCCCTGCCTAGCCCTTTCCGCCAAGTCCACCAGCCTGTCCAGCGCTGAGATGCATGATTTCCCTTCTACAAACCCATGTTGGTTTTCCTTGAAACCCCCATTCCTACCAACTTCCTCCTCAATCCTAACCTTTATTATCCCCTCCATCAATTTACCCAAACCAGACAGCAGGCTGATGGACCTGTAGTCCCCCGCCCGCTTCTCATCCCTACCCGTCTTCTTCACAAGGATCACTCTGGCCACCTTCCACCTTTCCGGGAACTCTTCCTCCCTCAGTATCCTGTTGAATAGTTACAAAAAGTTCTCCCCATTGTCATCCAACAGCCTCTTCACTATATCACCTCTCATACCATCTATCCCTGGGGCTTTCCTTACTTTAACATTTCTCCCCCCCCCCCTCCTCTACTTCCACTTCTATACCGGCCTCTTCCCTCTCATTTTCACTATCTCCCTAGTATTCTGGGCTTCCCGAATCCTTCCCTCCACTCCTTCTTCCACCCCTGTGAACAATTTCTCTATAATCTTTTTCTCCCAATCTTCCTCTAGCACCACGTTCCTATTTCCTACCATTCTTTTCAAAATTGACAGGTATTGCTTAACATGGTGATCAGATTACCATTTTTTGGAATGTTGCTAATATAGTAATATATTTTCTATAATAATATTGCTATTTGCGAACAGAATTGCACAGATTGTAATATTGATAAAATGCTACAATATTCGTTTTTATTTTACAGTTATAATTCTATAAAAAACTGGATTCAACAGGGAGATACTCAATACCATTTAGGACCAAGTTTGCATATGTTAGCTGCAGCAGAAGCAGGAATTTTAACATTAATTGTTACAAATCCAATATGGGTAGTGAAAACTAGGCTATGTTTACAATATGGCAATGAAGATCTTTATCTTTCAAGGGGTGGACAATTCTATCACGGCATGTCAGATGCTTTAGTAAAAATTTACCGAACAGAAGGAATCAAGGGGCTTTATAGGGTCAGTTCAAGAACGTAATTTCACTGCAGTATTAAGTAGGTAGGGATCTGGTTTTCCTTATCTGCTATTTGTAGGGTTTTGTTCCTGGCATGTTTGGAGTGACACATGGTGCTTTGCAGTTCATGACTTATGAAGAAATGAAAGCATTTTATAACCGATACAGAAATTTACCACATGACAACAAATTGGTGAGTGAAATCATAGTATATAAACATGAAACAATTGGTTTATCATACTCAAAAATATATATCGCTGTTCTGTCCAGTAGAAGCTTCAGCTTATTAGGTATATATATATATAGCTTTTAACAGGCCTTTTAGGCCCATAGCTTTGTAATTCCTCTCCATAATTTTCTATCTTTGGCCTTTTCTCTCCATCGGTTCACATTTTTTCTTTCAGGTCTTCTAGTACAACTTCCCTCCATCTTTTCCTTGGCTTCTCTCTTTTTTTCTTGCCTTCCGGAACTCTCCATGCTATTTGTTTCACTATTCTTCCTCCTTCCATCCTTTCTATGTGCCCTAACCACTGAAGTCTTCTTGATGTAATAGTTGCATCTATTTTGGGTATATTTTTCATAAAAAACTACTAAACAAAAAATAGTACCTATTTCGCTCTGTTCTGACAATACTGCTATGTATATTAATTGAATTACTTGAAGTATTTAAGTTCCAAGTGTCAAAAATGTTACTTTAGTCACGAGTGGAGCGGACTGAAGATGTTTTTGACACTAGATGCTTACTATACATTTTCTACGCTCGCAGGGAAAAAAATAGTTATTTATGTATTAAGAGCGAAAAGTGAGGAACCATTGTTCGAAAGCGAGGGTTAACGCGCGACGCAAGGCGGAGCACGTTCATTGCTTGATAACAATAATTTCACTTTTATATATACATATAACATATATACATATACATATAACATTTTTTCTACAATCGCTTGAATATATATTATAAATAATTATTGATAAATTTATACCTCTTGTTTCAAGTATCTACCTGTCAAATACTAAATACTTGCTCTATGATTCCCACTGTCACTGTCAATACAATCGTGTTTGTAGTATCGGTTGTTATGGGCAATGAGCTTTTTGCAATTTTTTACGCTCGGCGAGCGTATAGTATCTACCCCCAAGAAACGTCAACTTTTCGTTGTCAGTGGTAAGCGAAAAAGCCTACTTTTCAATGTGATTGTAGAAAAACATAATTATATTATATTATTTCAATGATATTCACAAAATGACAGACAATGACCTGTCATTGAAAAATCATACGACACAGAACTGCAAAATTATCACGTAATATTAAATATAAATTACAAAAGATATACTTGATGTGACGTTTAAGAAACAAAAGATAAAGGAGATGTGACTTTTTGCACTTTAAATGCTAGTGTTTAAAGTGACGTTTTCCGAATGTCAAACCCGTGCTTCATATGCGGTTTTAGTGACGGAAGTGGAAAAAATATATTTAGCATGCTTCAATAGGGTATTTGACAAATTTTGAAAAAGTGATTTAAAAGATATATATACCTCTAATTTGATATGCAAAATTATGACTATAACTTTTTTCTATTATTATTACATTTAAAATCAAGTTTTCAAATTTCTGGCTTAAGCTTCCCGCAAAAACGCTCATTACCAATATGGCACTGCAGTGACGTCACTGAATAGTAAGTTTGTGAACTGTCAACGTGATTATCTAGTGTTTATTTGTTTTTGTATTATAAAATGTCTTTTAAAACTTATAAGTGGTGTATAGTGCCTCAGTGTACTAATACTTCCTTAAAAACACCTGAAAAACTATTTATTCACGTGCCTAAGACAATAAAGGAACGAAAAAAGTGGTTGCAATTTGCTAGAAGAGATCCAGGGACCTTATCGACTACAACTTCACTTTACATTTGTGAAGATCACTTTGATGTAAGTACAAATTGTTTATATTAATTTTCTCAACATTATAATACATATTTTGTGCCCGAAATTTGTATAAAAAGGAGACATTTTAAGGTTATGTTTATAAAATATTTAACTTTTGTATTTTTGTTTTAAATAAATTATTTTTTAGTTGCCCAATGACATGGAAAACTATGTGGAGTACCATTTGATGGGTTCAGTATCCAGGATAAGAATGAAACCAGGAGTTTTACCTACAAAATATGAATGTCAACCAGACAGAAAAAAGCGAACTGCTACCAGTACAATAACTAGACCCCTTGCTATAAAAAGACTAAAAATGGAACTTATTGAAGATAGTGAAAGAGAACTGCAAACAGAAGCTGTTGCTATGCAGCAAGAACCAATAATTGCTTCTGTGACTGATTATCCAAGTACAAGTAAGTGTGTATAAACAATATGTTACAATAATAAAAGTTTTTACGGCTATAACACAAAACTGCTCTATCTTAACTGTTCTTGATAGGTCATTACATTTCCTTACCTTATAAAACAATGACTTCAATGTGTTACAGTTGTAGTTATTATTACAAAATAACTAGCCAACGTTTCAATTTAATTCAAATCTTTAACAGAGCAACTAGTATGAATAAAACTGTTTTATTCTTATATTTTAATGTGTAGTATCATCCAACATAAGTTTACTTATAATCATGATTTTATATAGTTCTACCTTACCATATTATGTCTCCATTTGCTATAATATATGTACACGAAAAGCCTCTATACTTGTTGCTCTGTTGAAGATTTGAATCGAATCAAAATGTTGGCTAGATGGAAAATTGATTTTCTTTCATTCCTATGACCAAGAAACCTATTCTTTTTTTTTTAAACATATAATAGTGGTCATTAAACTTGAAATAAGATAAATACCTACTTAATATCATTTTTAGGCTTACCTCAAGTTGAAAAAGTAGAAAGGAAGTCTATTACAACTGATAAATCAGTGCAGGTGGTTATAAGAAACACATATAGGAGCAAGGCAACCCAAACTAAAATTCTAACACAGAATAAGTCTGTGTCACCCCTTAGGATATCAACTATGTCATCATCTACATCTCCATTGTTCAAAAGTTCAGTTTGCATAGCAAAACCGTCAAGGTCCAATGTTGGAAATAAAGTTAAAAAAATAATCATTGCTGAAGAAAAATCTGATAGTGAAATTTCATCAAATTCGTACACTTCATCTGTGAATTCTGTGTTGCTAACAGACTCGTCATCTTCTTTACATCATCTTCAAGACAAATTTTCTTCTGACTGTAGTAGTGTAACCGAACAAGAATTGAAAATAAAAAATGATAGACAATCTGAGCTGCTTCTTCAAAGTACAATAATGAAAATAACAAAGAAACCACGATTCTATATTGGTGTTCCAAAAAATTGTTATTTCTTAATCAATATCATAAAAGAACATACCAATATTCCTGAAAATCATATATTATTATGTTTAAAAAAAATTAGGCTGGATACAAAATTTTCTGAGCTTGCTGATGAGTTTGGATTATCTTTATCATATGCAAGTAAAATATTTTTGAAAAATGTTCCTATTATTGCTAATGTTTTACGTCCCTTCATAGTTCAGTTGAATAAAAAATTAACAAAAAGAAATTTACCTATGGCTTTTAGACATAAATTTCATAATGTTGGTTGCATAATCGATTGCCTTGAAATAGAAATCCAAAAGCCATCCAAAGCTATAAACCAAGCATTAACATGGTCAGATTATAAGAAGGCTAATACTTTGAAGTATCTCATATCAAGTACACCAGATGGATTAGTCAATTTTATTTCGCCAGGATACGGTGGGAGAATAAGTGATGTTTGTCTAGTAGAAAACTCTAAGTTTCTAGATTCTCTAGAAAGTGGCACTTGTGTATTAGCAGATAGAGGATTCAAGCACCTCGACCAGCTATTATTAAAGATGGGATGTCAGTTAATACGACCTCCGAGTGTAAATGCTGGTTCAAAATTGTCAAAAACAGAGGTACGACAAACAAAACAAATCGCTAGTTTAAGAATACACATCGAGAGAGTAATACGACGACTTAGGGAGTTTTCTTTATTAAAGCCACATGCTTGTGTCAATATTAATCTAATTCGAGTTATTGATGACGTTATTACTATAGCATGTGGTTTAATTAATTTACAAGATTCTATTATTAAATAAATAATTTAAAAAAATCACATGGCGTTTTATTTTCATAAAATAATATTAGTATTAATAAACAATGTGTTCCCAGAAGTTGTACACTTACATATTAAAATTTTTCTTATTATTAATTTTATCAAAGATTAGGTATTAATAAAAACTAAGATGCAATCATTTATGACTAGTACACACAGTATAAATAGTTCCCTTTGAAAAAATAAAACCATTCAAGTAAGAATAAGATAGAGAAGGAATAATAAAAGACATTAAGTATGCAAAAATGTATATTTTATAAATTAATTTTATATAGAAGTGGATAAATATTGTGTTTCCAAAATGTTGATAAATTATCCAACAAGTTATCTACATATTCTTTGTCAAAATTAACACTAATGATCTCAACTTGTTGATTATTGGTAAAATCAGGATCAGCTACACAAAAAAAACCTGTCTTCAAGTTTGTTAAATACATCTGCAGTTGTATTTGAGCACAAAACTTTTTGGCAATTCTTCCTTCTTTGATATAATTTTGATAACTTTTCAAGCTAAGGGGACACTTAATCTCAATTACTGATTCACTACAAATACCATCCGGCGAACCTGCTATCATTGGATACTGTCTTGAAATAAAAAGACCGCACTTTACAATTTTTTTTTTTAATTTCTCTTCTAAAACTTTTCGCACTGCATCTTCCATTGTTCTTCCACGTTTCATGGCAAATGTATCAGGAATTTTTCCTCCCATGATTGTAGCATACAAAGTACCGTCTGATGTTTTACATCTGCTCACCTCATATGCTTTGGATGCAGTTATTCTCCCGTACCTCAACTCATACCATAAAGAATTCTCCGATTGGTTTCTTGTCTCATTTTCAATTTTTTTTAAAATGTTGTCTGAAAATGTATGTGCAACCTTCTGAAGAAATACATCAGCACATTTTTCAGGGTATTTCAAAGAAAGTTGGTGTAATGAAAGCATTTCTACATCCCTTACATCTGCATTTTCTTGATACTTCATTAATTGACATGTATCAAGCTTCCGTTTTTTACCCTCTTCTAGAAACTTAGAGAGCACTCCACTATCTGATAATGATGAGCTGTTTGGCTTTGCTCTGGACAGCTCTGTGGTAGTTATGAATTTTAAACTAGTTCCTACCTTCGCCAATTTTGATTTTTTCCAATAACAATCTACAGATGTACATGGGGGCTCCTCGCTTCTACGGTGTACCCACATAAGGAATGCCACTGCATGCTTGCAACCACCTTGAGATGCAGCACAATCATGACATTCTACACTCATTATTTTGCCTTCTTCTTCATTGATGATCATGGTGACTGAATAAGTCTTACCATGAACTTTATGTTCAGGGCAGATCCTGCATTTAACTATGCATATATTTCCCTCTCTCTTCAACTGCACATAACCTATGGCATCATCACCATATGATTGTCTTGAGGACCTGCAAGTTAAAAGATAAACCGTTTAGTATACATAAATAATATGGCATAAGGCAAATATTAATTAAATATTGCTAATAATGCATAATGAAGCAGGACATCATAATTTAATTATTATGACCAATATATGTTTTATTAATTTAAGTCAATTTGTTATAGGTATGATATCACAATTAATATTATGCAAAGTTATTTAAACAGAAATATATGTTAACAATTGTCAATTTACTTGCAATTTACAAAATTTTTACAAATATATTGTGGAGTCAATCAGAAACAGTTAGTTTCATTTAAAACCATATGATAAGTATTTTTTTGTTTTTGAATGCTAATACAAAATAGGTGGGTATTTCATTTAATATACTGATAATTCATTGAATGAAAAATACAAAACTTAATTTAACATCAAAAACCATAATTATTAATAAAATAATGGAATTAAATTTTCGTACCTAACCTTATAGGTAATAACCTTAATGCAAATAAATAGAAAACAACTTAGGTATCAAGTAAATAGTAAATACTTACATTGAAGTCTTAACATTTCTAAATTCAGCAGAACAAAAATCATTATTGGTTGCAAAGAAGCCTGCCACCATAAAAGCATCTAGCATTGGCAAATTGGAACTATCCGCTTTGGAGAATCCACTTTCCATTGCAAATCTTTTAAATTGTAAATAAAAACACACAAAACACAAAGTTAATTCAGGTATAAAACCGTTAAAAACAAGAAACTAAGAACACTGGGGCACTGCAAGTTACAACAAAGTAAATTAAATGGTGATTAAATGACGATATACGGACGTGGTCGGACGTTTACTATTGAGTGACGTCACTCGCATCTGATTGGTGCACCGTCTGTTTCTGATCACGTGTCTAAATGTTTAAATTTAATTAATTTCTTTTATTAAAATTAGTATGTTTTTAACAACTAATGAGAAAAAAATATTTGTTTTCGGTATTCTTGAGAGTTTTAGTGATAAATAAAAATCAATATGAATTTATTTTTCACCACTGTCAAATACCCTATTCCGGTATTGGAAATTTCTGATATACCCACTATTCTTTTCGATATTTTCTTGGAAAAGATAAAAACAAAATTGAGTTTCTTAAAAATTTTGACAGGTAGACAATCAAGTATATTTTGAAGTTCAAGACTACAAATTGTTATAAAATTCTTAAGGTCTATTCACAGTATTTTATATTTTGATATAGATGATTGTGAACATTTTGCATACATATGTAGTCTTGAACTTCAATAAGTATATAATTGATTCTCTACTTGTCGATTTTTTTTTGTCAAAAATGTTATCTATTTTTCTTGATAACGGTAGCTTGTGGTTTTATTTCCCAAGAAAATAACGAAAATAATAATCAGTATACTATAAAGAATATACAGAATATATTTTTACATACTGCTCCCATATGCTTAATA
This sequence comes from Galerucella pusilla, assembly GCA_910591695.1. Taxonomy (NCBI): domain Eukaryota; kingdom Metazoa; phylum Arthropoda; class Insecta; order Coleoptera; family Chrysomelidae; genus Galerucella; species Galerucella pusilla. The sequence goes on from CAJUYI010000774.1 coordinate 24,422, forward strand.
ATATGTGAATGAATAATTTTGTGTAAAGTTATTTGTTATTCTCTTATTGTTCATATCGCACTTGACCGATTGAGCACTCGTGCGATATGGCCATCATATCCACACTAGTTGCACGAACTACTATTTCTATCAAAATATGCCCTTTTACATTTAAAAACAACCTGCCAAATGTCAAATAAATTTATCCATCCATTTTAAAGTAATCGAATTAAAACATTCAAGTTTTCAAAATTTCAACACCCTGTATTTCGAAAAGTAAATGTGCTAGTCCCCTTAATCCTCATATCATTTTGTCCAATTTCACCAGAGGAATCTACATGCAAACGTTGTAATTACCCTTAACGTTCGAGATGCTTATACCATTTTTTGCGCGATCGTATTGAAATAAATTCCGAATAAAATAATTTAAATTTCTTCGAAATGAACGAAATGTCAAAAGTGACATTTATACTTCTCGATCAGTTTAAAATATATTTTTTTGCATTTTGGTGAAATTGTTTTTATGCTATTTATTACTTTTCGACGTCTGAACGGTGAGTAAATCACTTACCGACGTGTTAAAGTTAGAAACCAGTAAACACAACCTACCGTCCTGACAACCGATGCAGTAAATAAACAAAAAAGATCAATCGCGCGAAAACAATTATGGAAATAATAGTAAAAATTTATCCGAACAAATTCAAGTAGATCACCAGCACTGCGAATACCAGCTTTGCATAGAATTTTAATGTAGCATAGGTGGTTCAGTGGTAGAATGCTCGCCTTCCACGCGGGCGGCCCGGGTTCGATTCCATAACGTAACGGTCAGATCTTTTGCGGCGTGACCCCCGGTCGCTCAAACATAACCTGACGTAAAGAAGTAAAGTACCAAAAATATGAAATAATTTGTAATAAAGTTGGAAATTATCAAATCAAGAACTTCATTTTTCAGTTGTTGCAACGGTGACGGATAGGGTAAGGAACAACAACAAAGCAGTAATGTCATCTGTAAAGCATCACAATTCGTTTATTCTTACTTAACTGGAAAAATCTCCTAATACAATCATTGAATCAGCAGTTAGTATTTTGTCATTGAAATATTTTGTTTTGTTTGTCTAGGAAACAATATTATTTTCCGTTACAAAGTAATTATTGATCAAGAAAGCAGTGAAATACTATACTATACAAACCCATGTATAATTCAAGCCGTGGCATTTGCGAGGTGGGCACTGTGGAACTTTTGATCAAGAAATACTACATTATGTCAGGAAATAAAAAAAATTCACGTATGATTTTATTAATAATTCCAAAATTATTCCGAAACACGCTTCTCCATATTTTTTGGACCATCGCCGCAACTTTATTTGGATTCAGATTAATGAGCCCAGACGTTGATACATTTGTATATACAGGGTTGGGATAAAGTATGGAACCAAGTAAATATCTTTTTCCTACGATCATTACCCAAAGTAGGCTTTTGCACACTCAAATCTAACCGCAAAGTTGATGTTTTCCGCGAGCTGTCATAATTTGACATTATTGGCGTTCTTAAGCAGAAAGTAACTTTGGCGCACGCCTAAGTTTATTTATAGATAAAAGAGAGCTAGTAGTTATTTTAATATAAACTGTAGAATAAAATATCTTGATTTTCTAATATGTTAAAGCATCCAACAGTATTATTTTTTCTCTTATTTTTTGGGAATCAAAACCACAATAATGTTTTTTATTTTTTTATTTCGACGTTTCGGTAGCGTTCCAGCTACCTTTGTCAAATAAATGCAGATAAATGTGTAGCTAGTATTTCAGCCGAATGTAGTCAAATTTGGTTACCAATGTTAGAAAGAGAAATTTCCAATAATCAATTACCTGCGTTATCAGGATAGTATCATAAGTTTTTATCCAGGTTTTCTTATGATTTATCATTGGAATACTTGCTAATCGCTACAAACTTCAATACACAAAATCACCAGACTGAGTTATACATATTTTGAAAACAAAAATAATCATACACAAAAAAGTAACAACAAACGCGTTTTATTACAACATTTCCAAAATAAGCGAAAAAAAGCGCTATCCCAATAAAAACCGTTCCTGGAACGTGCACTTCACTGGATTCCATTTTTAGTAGACTATCATATCTTTGGAATGTCATAAAATGAAATATTTATTTCACATTTTACCAGACTATGAATGGACCTTAATAAAATTTGACAACAAAGTTTTGTAGTCTTAAACTTCAAAATATTATTGATTGTCTAGTTGTCATATTTTTTTCGTTGTGTCAGATAGGGACCAAAAATTATTTTATCATTATTTAATCTTGACAAAGGTAGCTGGAACACTACCGAAACGTCGAAATAAAAAAATAAAAAAACATTATTGTGGTTTTCATTCCCAAAAAATAAGAGAAAAAATAATAAATAATGCCACAAGGACCTTTAGAGAAGACATCCAACAGTATTTTCCGTAATAATTTAATGAGAAATAAAGAAGTCTAAAAAATATCTGACATTAGGAAATGTAATAAGTGTTGCCTACGTACATTGGTACACGGAACTACAATCTGGAAACTGTTAAGTACACACAATTGCAATTAATTTTATTTTGGTGTGATCGTAGAAAAAATCTTATGTGTATTTCCAGCAGAAAGTCCTTTGGTAGTCTCGACAGATTGCCAAAGTACTACTTTCTGCTCTTGATACACAAATAGCTATTAAACAAAAAGATCGATATTTATGAAAATTTGCAGGTAAGTGCAATGGAACAAAATGCATCTGATGTACATTTTGTTGATAATATACTTCCGGCTTAACCGGAAATGCCATAAACTTTTCAATTTAAATGGGACACACTATATATTCTTACAGATTTTGAAAGACCTTGATATTTTTAATTCATACATACTGAGTTTAGGAATATAGCACTTTAATCAACCTCCTTTGAGTTTTTTACATTGGAGCAAAAAACTATTTAGATAAACTAATTGATGTTGTTTGTATGCATAGCAATAAATAAACGAGTACTTTTTAGTACGTCTTTTGTTCTCCAAGTGTCAAATTGTAACAGACGGAAATAAAGGACTATGCTTCCTTCTTATGGAAAATAAAAGATCACTCAAATGCGGATATTTTGATACCAACTTATTCGTCTTGAAAAATAGAACATTATTATTCTTTTTTCAGACCACCGGTGAATACATCGGCTTCGCAGCCATTAGTAAATTAATAGCAGCTGCTGCTACTTATCCATATCAAGTTATTAGAGCCAGATTGCAAGATCAACATCATTCTTACGATGGAACGTGGGATTGTATAAAGAAAACTTGGAAGTATGAGAAAATGGGTGGTTTCTACAAAGGACTAGTTCCTTATTTACTTCATGTAACACCCAATATATGTCTAGTTATGTTAATTTATGAAAAATTTAGTAACAATAATCAAGTTTAATTTCCATTTTTCCGTGAAACTGACCCAAAATAATATAATAATAATAGTCTCCTCCGTTTAGTTGTTTGACTTTTTACATAATTAACAATATCGTTGACAGTTATTTTGAAGTTGTAGTTTAATTTTATCTGTTTACCTTAGATCTAACCTGAATGTGAAATGTTTTCCCAAAATTACTATCTACAGCTGCTCTCATAACGTTCAGAAATACCCTCAGTAATATGTTAGCATAAAGTGTTTATAGATATTATTCTTTGTTGTATAATTATTTCCCATTCTTTTTGGTTGTTGGCTTCCACTTTTCCATGGCATTTTAGATATTATTTTTTTATTTGCTCGTCTGAATTATGTGTTTTTTAGCTAATAAAACATGTTGAGTGATTTTTTCTGTCGTATTTTCAGATCATTTGACACCCACAATATGTCCAAGTTTTGTACATTCTGCTGCATTGGAACAGTATGTAGGATAGACATACTAGTATTTGTTATAGAAAATATGGCTTCTCAGTGTTTTTGAGGAAATAAACGCCCCTTAACACTTGTATGTATGTATTTTGGAGTGACATTCACCGAGACCTAAAAGAACTATTGTGCCCCCTCACTTCCACTCAGTTTCTGAGGAGAGTCTCAGAACACTTATGCATAAAAGAAGTGCCGATGTTTTGAATATTAATATTGTAGAATTCTTCTAGTTTGGTAGAAATAGACATTTTGATTGATATTTCATCTGACATTCTTGAATAGATTTTGATATTTTTAATCAAAAGGGTACTGAAAATAATAGATATGTCAAGAAATATTGTCAAACGTTATTTTATTTGTATCTTGTCAGCCACTAGGTCTATTTCCCCTTTCGTCTTGGTCCCGTTCTAAACCTAGCAAATGAGTGGGAGTAAACAGCCTACTAAACTTACAGTCTCATATATATTAATATCCGAAGGAAAATCCAATTACCTCGGAGAGTTTACAAAATAACAAAAACAACTAAATGAAGTGGCTCTGAAACCTACTCAATACCACGACTAACAACTCTAACCTTCTATTGATAATAAGATTATATTGATAATATAAAAAAAAAGATTACCTAATGTCGAAATCTGCTTCGTAAACCAATACACATAGAGTAACTGAATACTCACTTCAGTTTCACTGGAAGTGAATGGAAGTGTTTAATATTAACCTAGAAATAGATAAGAAATTAAACCCAAAAAATTATACTGTAAATTTGTACACCATAATGTGAATACTACTTATCGGATAGTATTGGTACCAAGGCAATCAGCGCAAAGAAAGTATATCTTACCAAACCAACATGAAAGGGTAATTTCCGCATTCACATATAAATGATCTTCTATATAAATACATTCCAAAGTCAAGTTTTACATCAATAATAAACCCTAAGTAAGAGAACCAAACCTACTTGGAATCCGATAATCTTCTTAGATCCTAGTAAAATCCTATAACCCCCTTTCTTAAATGCTAGTGAAAACACAGGAAACTCCTGGTCAAAAAACCCTCGGAGAAACTGTCAAACGAATTATTGAACCTCGGCAGGAGCCAGATGAAGACAGTGATGTGTTTACTCACCGGTCACTGTGAAGCACTGGCATACAATCGGCATATATGGGGAGGAACCTATTTGTCGGTTGTACATGGAGGAGGAGGAAGCAGCCTCTCACATTATCTTTGACTGTGAAGCAATATCTCATTGGATGTATAGACTCCTAGGACTTGAGCATCCAAGGGAGAATTTTTTCAAGAAGGACCTAGTAAAAAGACTGGTAGGCCTGGTCTCTTTATATAAACTGCAAAACCAAGAGCACAAAGGGCTAATGGCTGAGGTGCCGAGAACTCTAAGCCTCTGACCGGGAGTGCAAAACTAATCAATCAATCAAAGGGAGAGCGGTGAGTTGATTGTTATAATTACCTCAATAGAATATGAACATGAACTATATATCATAGAATTTGATGTACAAAATCGTGGTATTTAAAGCATGTAGTTTTATTCAGTATTTCATCGTAGACATCGTAAAACGAAATATATTATCGTAGAATAAAAAACATATCACCACAGAAGTCAAAAATATCATCGTAGGATTCAAAATATATCATCGTAGAATTCAAAATGTATGGTCGTAGAATACAAAACATATCATAGTAGTATACGAAATATATCATCGCAGAAGTCAAAATATATCATCGTATATACAAAATATTGAGTCTGACTGTATTTTGGCTCATCCGGCATCTGACTCGCAAATCAGATTCGCACAGGCTATACCCACCTTTAAAAAGTTAGCCTATATATTTTGGGAAAACTCAATGTACAATATTTCAATAAAAGCCAAAATAATTCTGCAGGGATGTATATTTTTCAAAAGCTACTGTTAGTTTTATATTTAGTTAAATGAAGTATGTATAAGAAGAAATATATATAAATATGTATTCATGTTTCGAACTGATGAATTTTTCTTTTGTTTTTTTTCTCTATAAGCCAGCAACATTTTTGAAGAAGTATCACCGGGTGGATCCAAACACTCAAATTCACAGCATCTTTCACCAACGCGAAATTTATTACAAAACTGAAATTAGAGTTATTATATGATAATATTGTATATTCTATTGGTGAAAATATCAGAAAATTCGCCTAAAAATGGTCTTATTTTTCACAGATTCCACAAAACAATTCTATCATTGGAATATGTCGAAAGTTTTTTATTGGAGCGTATGTATTTATGCCATTAAAAACATATTTTCCACTCATTGAATGAAGACTTACACAAAATAACTTACATATGGTGGATCACAATAAATGGCCTTACACCACATTGGCTCACTGTGGTAACAAACACACATAGTGCATACGGCAGGACCTGGTACGTAGAGAACTCCATGTTCAATTGTTTGTCCTTGAAAATCAGTACAATCTTCTTCTATGGTCCCTGTATAATAAAAAGCATTAAAGCTCTCAAGTGGTGATCACAAAACCATGAATGAGCCGCTCATCAGAATCAAAGAGATATCAAGTAAAATATGGTATGGATTACGAAGCGCTACTTTCAGAGCAATCCTAAAATTTTTCGGATAAACGCAACCATTATATTGGTTAAAGCATGCTGCGTATAGTTGCTAGGGTTATAACCTTCATGTGCAATACAAAGTATTTTTTCTAGGAGGGGAAGGAAAAATGTCTTCTAGAAAAAATATCAAATACTTTGTATTCCACATGAAGTTTATAACCCTAACAACTATACGGCTCATGCTTTAAACAATACAATCGCTGTATTTAAAGCTTCAACGCGTCTTTTAGGTATTAGTGAATGTCACTCCAGTATACATACATAGATATTTATGTTTTTTTTTTCACATTTTTGTTGTATTACAAGCCATAATAATCAGGGAAAAATATACATTTATTAAAGCTATTTAAAATATTAGTTTTAAATTGGTAACAACCCAAGTGTATATCAATTATTATGCAATATTACATGGCGTACCGCTTTGGTATTTAATAACATCGTTAAAAAAAGCAAAATAAAAATTTAAATAAGTATTGAAATAAATGTAAATCAGCAAGAAGTATAAGTATTAAAGTTTATAGTGAAAACGTGAGTTTTATTATGTGCACGTTGTTTAACTTAAGTGGATACACCATAATAAATGTGATATATAAATCGATTTTTTTGTTGTGAATTATGGAGAATTCAGGAATATTTTCTACTCGTAGAAAATCATATTGTGATACAGCCGAAAAGTCTTCGCTAGAAGATGAAATTAAGGTACCATCGTGAGCGGAATTATCCCTGTTATGAAACTCGAAATTTTTCAATAAAAACTGACTCATTTGCTTTTAGCCAGTTTTCAATAATAGTAGCTAGGTATCTATGGAAACCTTCCAGAAACAAATAGGTACAACTCGTTAGTTTTATTGAGTATTGACTAAATATTAATTGAAACTATTCTTAATTTACTTCCCTGAAAAATAAGTGAGAATTCTTGTTCCCTCGCACACGTCCTATCAACTAAACATTTCTTGTAGAAGAATCGGCTATTATGCCTACTCCTTAATTTTTTGTTTGTGATTTCTCCGTTCCGAGATGATTAAGTTCTGTGGGTGGATAAATCGTCATCCACTTCACTATTTTGATCCTAGTTACCGTTTTTTCCGTCACACATTGTAATCGGCACAAGAAAAGGAAACATTCGTTTCTAACCTTTATAGAAAATATATTTTCATACTAGAATAGTACACTTCTACAGTTTCAGCTATCCAATATGCTGTATAATAACTAATTGATCGGTAATTATTCAATAACCTTCAGCCTTTGGGCTAGCTAAACTCGGTCGAAATTTTATTTAATTATTCTTCGAGGACTCGTAAGATATTAGATCTTATCGCACTAATGAATCACCATGTATAGTAGGCAATAAAAAGGCAGATACCCTAGTGAAGAAATGGTTTGAAACGAAGTGTCCTCTTCCGGTGTATATTTCGGTGAACTAAAACAAAACATCTGAATCACTGGAGCCACGTGCCCAAGTAAAAAGCTACTGGCCCGGAACTGTTGACCAACAAAATACTACACCCTGGTAAGTTGTTTAAAGTAAGGGACAAGATTGTAATGTAATGTCAAGGTATAAGTGTATAAATACAAATGGGAATGTCCCTTCTAGTTCCTCCCACGTTTTTTATTAATATATTTTATAATGGTGTTCGGAAAACTAGTGTATTGTAACCAATGATTTAAAAAAATAACTTAGACTTACCAGAATGGTTAACAGTATAACATAGACAAATAAATATAATGTACCATATCATATTTACTAATGAGGTGTCAAAGATAAAACAAATCCAAGTGATCACATAAGCTGATTAACCATTATTACATTATTGCAATAGTTCAAGTTCGGAGACAAGTGCAAATGGGAGCAGTGCTGGACTACTAAATAAGATATATAAGGCCCGTCAGTGAATTAACCTTGAAGGCTGTTTACTTGAGTATTGTGTTGATCGATTTTTACACACGCAGAGAAAATAAAACATGACCTCTATAAAAATGGAGAATTAATATTGTTTGCTAAATATATAATATTTTATCCCATATTCCGTGTAATTTTTTATGGGGTAGGTACAGCAACAGAAATTTATGTTTGGTAAGAAGTTTTTTTAATAAAATCCAAATCTTCAAGGCCAAAAGTATAAAATTATTTGTTACAATTTGGATAAAAATATTCTGCTCAGGCGATTGGCGTGAACACCGAAGTAAAAAAACTACTAATCACTCCAATAGATCGACTGGCCAAAACTGGTGTACAAGGACAAAAGTCTTCATTTAACTTTTCCTATTTTTCTTTTGTTAACTGCACCTTTAAATAAATTGCTTTTGCTCTAATTAGCAAAAAATATTTTATTCGAATGTCCTTTTGCTATTACTACTGAGAAAGGACATTCTTAACAAACTAATACTAAAACTTAAATATTAAAGAAAAGTTAATATTACTAAAAATGTTAAAAATGACAAAATCTGTCTTGTTGGCTTCATTTCTAGCCACACGAACAAGTGAGAGACTTTTTCATTTCAATTTGTTAAAACTTGGTCAGTGTGCAGCCACCCCATCACCAACGAAAATCATGATATGGACGTCCTTGTTTTGTGAAGTGGGCTATCGAGAGTGATTTGTCTTGGCGATATAGTTGTTGAGATGATGTTTTACGAAATTTAGATCTTTTTTATGATTATATATGGAAATTGTTAACAGAATAGAATAATCAGTCCTGTGCTATTTATATCAGAAATATCGTAAGTAATTTTAGGAGAAAAGGATGGTACCAGCTTTTCGTTTGTCGTGTCGAATGGTTGATGTTCACTTTTCTTCCGTAAGATTTGTATTTAAATTGTAGATATGGACATTTAATTGAAAATTCTGGAGTTTTCTTTAATCAGAAATGGGATAGTACCGCAGCCGTGAGAAAAGTTTAATTTTTTTTCTGATAAAATCGATGAGACAATGAACCATCGACTGCCTTGAGAGAACCAGAGTTGAATCCAATTGAAGATGACGAAAGTGCGATGGAATGAAGAAAATTGGCGAGACATTCACTTGGTCTAGCTACGAGATGTTGGTGAGAAGTACTAACGGCGTGACAGGAAAAGCAGACGAATTTTTAAGCGTGTGTCCAGAAGACTTGGGACGAATTTCTTGTTGAAACGTCAAATCAATCCGTATCCAGGGAAGAGCAATCTGAGCGTAAAACTCCGCAAGGCTACCTTATATCTGTTAAGTAATTATAAACTAATTATGACTCATAACATGAAAAAAATATACTAGTCAACAGCTTTGATATTTTCGCAATAGTCTTGGTCATTTCAGCTGAAATTGCTTCAAAATAAAACTTGAAAACAACCATGGGAACACTCGCGTTGAAAATGTATTTTTGGCTAATAAATCTAGTATTGTTTGCGCTGAATGAAAAAAACGTGGGCAGTTATATCTGTATGAAAAATAAAATATTATTCAAGATGCGGCAGTTAACTGTTTGGCGCAGTAGGAGAATGTAGTTTAATATCTGATGATATAACAAAAAATAATTGAAATGTCACCTTCAACCAGCTTCAATAACTTCAAAGGGGATAGGAAACAATACATTTTCCATTATTAGCAAGACTATTTTACAAATTGAAAATAATGGCATAGCTCTCAGTACATATTTGTTTCAATGTTGTCGATGATTATACAATATACAATGCATCGTTGTGGATGCAATATCAAGAGGGGATCTATTGGAACAAAAAAAATTATTTAAATTTACATCGACTTCTGAAGTGGTGGCGTTGTTCTTAACAATAAAGTATGGCAGATTCTCAGAAATCAAGCATCAATTTGTTAATTTCTTTTAAAACGGAACTAAATTTATTGAGAACAGAAATCAGCGATAATAAATCAGAATAGCCGAACTTTATTCTTAAATTACAAACAACCATTATTCCTTTGGAACAAGGAACAAACAACAAGGTAAGTATTTTCGCATGGCTATTTATTAATCAAAGTGAGCGGCAGTTTACCAGAATAAAACAAAACATGGACTGAATCTAAACCAAACAACGTAACGTAACGTATCAAGATTGATGAGCTAGTATTTCAGCAATCTGAAAATAGTCATTTAGCTAAGCTTGACAAGAAATATAAGGGATTATTTGATGTAATAGAAATATTTGGTACACTCAATTCTCCGAATGTAAAATTCCATAATGGGATATTAATTATAAATATTGATTTAAGGCAATAATTAGAGTGATTGTAATTGTTCATTATTGTTTATTAAAACAATTTATCTTTATTATTAATTTTCATTGTTCTTAAAATCATAATAACCTCAATTTGATACCTGGTGTTTTATCCGTCAGGCTACAGCATAGGGGCTCATTAAAATTCTTCTGATTGAGGTAATTTATTTGTAAACGACTGATTCGAGGTTGAAAATTGATCAATGAATCGTAAAAATATTGTCTCCGAAGATATGGGGCATGGGGAATTTTCCAATTCGACAGATTAATATAACTAGGTACCTACATGAATATTTGAAGATTTCATATAGGAATGACCGATGATAAAGTACCTACATTTTTTTACATCTTTAATCTGATCATATTCCACGATGATATATTTTGAATTTTATGATTATATATTTTCTATTGTACGATGATATATTTTGTATTCCACGATGATAGATTTTGACTTCTGCGATAATATATTTTGTAAACTTCGATGATATATTTTGTATTCTACGATGATATATTTTGTTAGCTACGATAATATATTTTGAATACTACGATGTTGTTGGTTTTTTGAATCTAAAGCAAAGTGATGTCTACCACAGATAACAGTCTACTTTCGTCTTCAACTATCATAAGGTAGGTATATTTCATTCACATTACCCGTCATGGTTAAAGCTGATAATCCCATTTCATTGAGTTTAACCGTGACGCCATTTCCGTTTGGGTATACCTCCCCTACCTGCCTTTGGGTTTACCAGCTCCATAATAGGTAAGGGTGGTTAAAGTTGAACTCGTAGAGCATAAAATAGTGAAGAATTCTATGTCATAGAGAAATTAAGTATTCTATGCTGAACTTGAAGATTTGTTTACAAAATAATATAGATTGGAAACATTCAAATTAAAAATTAATGGAGTGGATGTTGAAGTACGAAATACACGGGAAAATGTACAAATACGAAATGGTTAAGATTAGGAGAGTGAAGTATTTTTCAGCAAAACAGGGGTCAGATCATCTATCAAGATCATGGTTCCACACAGCTTAATTTTTTCATATTTAATTTTCATAGACATGAACAATAATAAGGATTTTCACCAGGAAAAGAAGTTTATCGGGTTTGAAACCTCCCGAAATC